>PJEM01013112.1:0-42820 GCA_004023845.1 Helogale parvula
AATATCAGACAAACTGGACTTTAAAGTAAAGGCAGTAACAAGAGATGAAGAGGGACATTATATAATAATTACAGGATCTCTCCATCAGGAAGAGCTAACAATCATAAATATCTATGCGCCTAACTCGGGAGCACCCAAATACATCAAGCAATTAATCACAGAAAGCAGCAATCTTATTGATAAAAATGTGCTAATTGCATGGGACTTTAATACTCCACTGACAACAATGGATAGATCAACCAGACAGAAAATCACTAAGGAAATAATGGACCTGAACGACATATTGAAACAGATGGAACTGATAGACATATTTAGAACTCAGCATCCTAAAGATAGGAAATTCACCTTCTTTTCGAGTGCACATGGCACATTCTCCAAGATAGACCACATACTGGGACATAAAGCAGCCCTCCATAAGTATAAACAAATAGAGATCATACCATGCACACTTTCAGATCACAATGCTATGAAACTTGAAATTAACCACAGGAAAAAGTCTAGGAAACTTCCAAAAGTGTGGAGGTTAAAAACCACCCTATTAAAGAATGATTGCGTTAATCAGGCAATTAGAGAAGAAATTAAAAAATATATGGAAACCAACGATAACGAAAATACAACAATCCAAAATCTCTGGGATACAGGAAAGGCAGTCCTAAGAGGAAATATATTGCAGTCCAGGCCAATCTCAACAAACTAGAAAGAGTGCAAATCCAAAAACTAACAGAGAACCTACTGGAACTAGAAAGGAAGCAGCAAGAACACCCCAAACCCAGGAGAAGAAAAGAAATAATAAAGATCAGGGCAGAAATAAACAATATAGAATCCAAAAGAACAGTCGAGAAGATTAATGAAACCAAGCGTTGGTTCTTCGAAAAAATAAACAAAATCGATAAACCTCTAGCCAGGCTCCTCAGGAAAAAAAGAGAGAGCAATCAGATAGACAAAATCATGAATGAAGAAGGATCTATTACAACCAATCCCTTAGAAATACAAGCAATCATCAGAGATTACTACGAAAAACTGTATGCCAACAAACTGGACAACACAGAAGAAATGGACAAATTCCTAAATACACATGCACTACCAAAATTCAAGCTGGAAGAGATAGAAAGCATGAATAGACCAATAACCAGTGAAGAAATTGAATCCGTTATCAAAAATCTCCCAACGACTAAAAGCCCAGGGCCAGATGGCTTCCCAGGGGAATTTTACCAGACATTTAAAGCAGAGCTAATACCCATTCTTCTCAAACTATTCCAAAAAATAGAAATAGAAGGAAAACTTCCAAACTCATTCTACGAAGCCAGCATCACCTTGATACCCAAACCAGACAGGGACCCAGCCAAGAAAGAGAACTACAGACCAATATCCTTCATGAATACAGATGCAAAGATACTCAACAAGATACTAGCAAATCGAATTCAACAGCATATAAAAAGAATTATCCATCATGATCAAGTGGGATTCATTCCTGGGTTACAGGGATGGTTCAATATCCGCAAATCTATCAATGTGATCCATCACATTAACAAAAGAAAGGATAAAAACCATATGATCCTGTCGATAGATGCAGAAAAAGCATTTGACAAAATACAGCACCCGTTCTTAATAAAAACCCTTGAGAAAGTCGGAATAGAAGGAACTTACCTAAACATTATAAAAGCAGTTTATGAAAAACCCACAGCCAATATTTTCCTCAATGGGGAAAAACTGAGAGCTTTCCCCCTGAGATCAGGAACACGACAGGGGTACCCACTCTCACCACTGCTGTTTAACATAGTGCCTAGCGTCAGCAATCAGACAACAAAAGGAAATAAGAGGCATCAGAATTGGCAAGGAACAACCTTTTTAAATTTAATGTAGCCATACAAGAGGGTAAAGAGCTCCTTTTAAAAAAATATCTCACACATATGTTAAGCATGAGGCAGCACAATCATTCACTTTCCTCGTTACTGACTCCCTTCTGCCCTCCTACAGACCTGTACTGAGTAGTGGGGGAGTGAGAAGTAGTCAGGAAATTGTGGGACAGAAGTGCCCTCCTTTGTACCTCTGTGCCCTCCACTCTCTTGGGTGAACCTTCAGAGTAATAAGGGATCTGAGGGACAGACTCCCCTATGCACACCTCTTACACCCTAAATGTCCACCCTGTACCAGTAATGGGAAAAGAAGTGGGAAAATCTCAATTACAGCAATGGCAGAAATAGCAACTCTTGAACTTTGAGACAGATGTTGTTGATTTTTGCTGGTCCCATTTCACAGTTTTGATGCAGAAATTTGGGTGAAAGCAACTCTTCCAACTTGCTTATTTAAGTAATCTTTTTCTTCCAGTTTCTTTCCTAATTCACCTTCACTATCTCCTATCTTCTGCCTCTCAGGTGACCTGTTCACATGTCTCTCGTCCCATCTGATGTTTGTAAAGTCTAGGAAATATAAACCCCGACGTTGTTTCCTTTCCCCTGTTTCCCTCATATTATCTGAAAATATGACATCCTAGAACATGTCCCTAATCCCCATTCAGCTTCCTCCTTCCTGCTGCAGTGCCCCCACTATTCACTACATTATTCACTTGGATGTGCCATAGTTGTGGATTGCCTTTACTCAAATACAAAGGTACTGATAAAATGACTGGGGGAAAACGTTCATGAAAAGCCAATAGACAACAGTTACTTGATTGTTACCAAATGTTTATTATCTAAGTAAATAAATCAAATTTAGACTACATAGTTCATGGAGATTAATGAAAACTATGGGGTGTGTTTCTGTCATGATTTCAGCAACATAGCCTAGGAATACGGAAAGAGAATGCGGTCAAATCTTGCTTGCCCAGCAGTGGAGTATCAATATGGAGCAGTGGCTTTTGTCCAATGGAGAGACATTCTCTCCCTTTAGGGAAGATTTGGCCTTGATGGGGAGTGGCAGAGGACCCCACCCCAACCTGTAGAACATAAGACCCAAGGCCCAGTTTTTATTCAGTTAGGCAGTTTGGCCCATCTCTGTGACATCTTCTTAGACTTAAGCTCTCTAAAGTCTTATGCAAGAGAATTTTAGCATCATCAGCCACTGCATTGATGAATTTCAAATGCAGAAAGTAGATTTTAAAAAACTGGAAGATCGTGGATGGGAGGCCTCCATTTATTGAGCAACAGCTTTCAGCACACTTCATGGCTTTGGCTGCTATGCTGTCATCCTTCACAAATGCCCAGAAATTCAAGGACTTGGTGAAACTCTTGATCTCCTCCAAAGACATGCCCAACTTCTCTGCAGTCCCTTTGACTGACTTCTCATCCAAACCAAAATGGCTTTGGTATTGGTTCAAGCACTTCTCCTGCTGGGGGAAGTCAAAGTCTCTAAAGCAGGCCATAAAGGGAATGAAGCTCAAAGCAGAGGATTTGAGGGCGTCCAGCCAGATCTTCTCTTTGAAGAAAGCTCTCTTCATCTCAATGAAAGCATCAGACAGATTGGGTAACAGAAGCACAAAGGTGTAACGCTTATGAACAGGGAGCTCATTCAGCAGTGTCTCCTGCAGTTTTGGGAAATCAAAGTCATCCAGGTCAAAGTTGGAGACCAAGAAAATGCGTGCCTCAGGCACTCCAATGTGGCTGAGATTGGCCAGGCAGTTGTCTCGTATCTGCTGAAGAACTCTCTCTCTTTGGAAGGTCTTGGGTTTGCATTTCTCTTCATTATACAGATCATCATCCACCTTAGTTCTAACAAAGTAGAACTTCTTGCCTATCCCCTTGATATTTTGGGCCAGCAAAGCATCATTGAGGTTAAACCGTGAGGAAGAAATCATGATGAAGAAGTCATAGGTTGCAAATTCCACCATTTCTAGATATGCATTTGGATGGAAATTGGGTGTTCCAGTTCCAGGCAGGTCCCAGAAGGTCACATTGGGATATTTTGGATGTTGATAGGGGGTTTTCTTCATGGTGGTCTCTACAACTCCAACACTAGCAGAGTCCTCCTCTTCATAAATAAGCCCTCGCAGTGCATTGATGAAACTTGACTTCCCAGTCCCAGATTCCCCAATAATAGCCACATCCAGGGAAGCATTCTCTGCTGTCACAAGTGACTCCTCAATTATGTCAGCCACATCTTTTAGGTTATTCTCTTTGAGGGCTCTTTGAATTCTACCAAGATTTTCTGGAAGGACAATCCCCCCTGCCTTACTTACTATTTCGGTGTAGTGAGGGACCAATTTGATGGCCAATTGTTGCAAATTATTTCCTATTATGAAGTCTGTTATAAACTGATCCATGCCAGTAAGCTGTAATGTCTGTGAAAAAAGGAAAGTGAATTAGGAAGACAAATGGAGCAGCAGAACACACACATACTGCCAGCTGAGGACACACACTGGTCTCGACAGCCCAGTCCCATTCTCTCACAATTCCTCATGTTACTCTGACTTATTTTCCTGATGAACTTTGTTTTCACTCTTGCAGAAGAAACCACTTGTTGTCTGCTCTAATAATTCTTATATCACAAGAGGGAGGACCTGTGGAATAGAGAATAAGAGTACTCAAAGGTATTCACATCCTGAACCTCACAGCCTGTGAATGCATTACCTTGCACAGCGAAAGACACTTTGCCTGTGTGATCAAGCTCAGGATCTCAGATGAAAAGATTTGCTTGGATCATCCAGATGGGCTCAGTATAATCACAGAGGACCTTATAAGAACGAGGCAGGGCCAGATGAAGAAAAGGAGATGGGATGATAGAAGCAGAAGTTGGAATGATGTAAGAAGGACCACAAGCTAAGGAATTCGGGCAGCCTTCAAAAGCTGGAGAAGACCAAGACGTGGATCATCTCCTGGAGACTTCAGAAGGAACCAGCCTTGCTGAGACCTATATTTTACTTTATTTAATTTTTTATTTTACTTTATTTTTACTTTCAAGTTTTTATTTAAATTCCAGTTAGTTAACATATAGTGTAATATTAGTTTCAAGAGTAGAATTTAGGGATTTATCACTTACATATAACACCTAGTTCTCCTCACAACAAGTTCCTTCCTTAGTACCCATCACTAATGGATACCTTGGTTTCAGTTCCTTTAAGATTCATTTTTGACAGCTCCCCTCTGGAACTATAAGCCAATAGGTCTGTGTTGTTGTCCTAAGCCACGTATTTAGTGTTCATTTGTTACACACCAATGAGAAACTAATACAAACAGTCTGCACTTGCCTGAAAACACAATGGCTGGCCACACTCCTTTCCATTCTGTAGGAGGAATCACTCAGGCCAGCACATTAGACAGCACAAAAGAATAGCAGGCATACCTAGTTCACATACCCTGCAGCAAAGAGCGGCCAGGACTTGTCTTGTGGGAGAGGCAGGGGGCAGAGAAAAGCCTGCCAGGATGTGTGTTCTTTATTAGAGGGATAGCTAAGCACATAGTCTTTGTGGTAATAATTGCCCCCTGGAAGCTCAGTGTCTATTTACCTTACCTAGTGGAAGAATTTGGGTGGGATTTAGAACATGTGATCAAAAGTGGCAGAGGAAATAAGTAAGACTCCTAATTTTCCTGATTCAGTTCTACACAGTCTTAAAACATAGGTGCCTGATTAAACCATGGGAGTACAAGAAAATCATTACTACATTAGTGATGGGGCCTCTTAGCATCCACTATGAGTGAGGAAAGTTTGATTTTAAAACTATTTAGACAAGTAAATTTGGTTGTCTCTGGGACTCCCAGTGGCTTTTACCAGTAAGCACATGCTCAGTGCTCATCCCCATCTTGTTTGTCCTGCAAGGAAAATTTTCAAAAGAGGGAGAATCCTGACTCTTAAAGAATATAAAATAAATTTGTGTTAAAGGTTTTGTTATCCGATTAGTAATGAAGGAAGGAGGCTGATGATATTACTGGTTAAATGCAGAGTCCCAGTGAAGGAACATTTATAGTTCAAGGATATTGAAATGTGTGTTGAAATGGGGCAAGAGTGCTGTAATTTAAAGTGAGGGTGAGAAGTCAACTGAACGTCCACAGACAGATTTCATCTATATGACTGAGGTTGATGGGATGTTTGTGCCTTCCACAGAACTCATAGATGGCTTGTAAGCTTAAAGTGGTGGCAATAGTAGGTGGATTTTTGGGGTGGTGACTTAGTCATGAGGGCAGACGGATCATGAATGGATTGGTGCCCCAGTACCCCAGATTAAGAGACTGCAGAGGGTTATCTTGCCCTTTCTGCCATATGAAGTAAGAGATGTCCTCCTGGGGAGTGAGGTCTTGCCAAACACTGGAACAAAGGTGCCTTGATGTGAGTGGGTCTTCCTATCCTCCAGAAGTATGAGAATTCTATTTCTGCCCATAAGCCACCCAGTCTGTAGTATTTTCTTATAGCCTGAGTGAACAGAAAGCAATTATCAACAAAAGATTTATATTGTATTGCTACCAATGATTAAAACTCACTGAGTTTTGAAAGAGCTCTACGGTGTGAAGGGCTAAATTGCATTTAAACGTGGCACAGTTTCCATTGGACATGCCCAGTAACATTCAGCTTATTTCAAATTTACTAACAATTTTCCCATTAAAAAAAGAGGAGGAAGAAGAAGAAAAAGGGCATTTTCAGATCATGGCTCTCTCTTCTCCAAAGAGGATGACATGGTCAGCTGGATAGAATCTTATCCTTCAGCCAGTGAGACCTACACCTCAGCCCTCCAAGCACAAAGCCAGTATCCCATCATTGTAAGTACACAGTTTGCTCATTCACCAGCTCTGGAGAGAAGAGATTTCTGATGTCAGAGATCACTGACGTTTCCACTAACACAGCAGAAAATTCAGAGGCTAGTGAAGTGCTCCCAGGAATCCATGATACAGAAACTATCCAGAAGACTACAATCCCAGGGAGATGCAGGTGTGAGTACTTCTGAGGTCACTGCAGTGAACAAGGTGCTGGAGAGCCCCAGTCCTGCTTGTTTAAAGTTTGAAAGAACACAGGAAGGATGACAGCTTCTGACTTGAGCCCCTCCTTGAGGAAGCCTTGGCTAGTAGTTGAAGGTCCACATTTACAGGACACGAAAGTGAAACTGTTGTTTATTCACAGAAGAAGTAGTTCCAGGAAAAGAAACATGAAGGTTTTGTGCCTTCAGGTGGCTCGGGAAGTAGGGGAGGGCAGAGAGACATCAGGAGCCATGACAGGCAGGTCTCCAATGATCACTATGAGGTCATCTAGCCATGACTCCAGTGGGAACACTGGAGACAGGGAAGAAGGCTGTGAATAAGTTTCCAAAGCTTCCAGTGAATGAGAGAAGAATTTTTCATCAGAAAGGGGAGGAACTATACATTTTCTCTGCCTTTCTGTTTCATTAATTTTTTAGGAACCATGTTGCTGGCTGTCATGATGCCACACTTGGGCATGAATGACCCTGTTAGGTCATGGGGACACATGTCATGAACAGCTTAAACTAACAGGAGGTGCTCTGGGTAAAATTTGGCAAGCAACTGGGAGGGAGACCCACACAGGAAGGAAGGAACCTAGACTTTAATATTTCTATGGAAGATCAGGAGGAAAAATACCAAGCTTGTTTTTTTTTTAAAGTGCATTTATTTATCTTTGAGAGCAACAGAGAGAGAGAGAGAGAGAGAGAGAGAGAGAGAGTGCGCGAGAGTGTGAGCAGGGGAGGAATAAAGAGAGAGAGAGAGAGAGAGAATCTCAAGCAGGCATGGTGCTGTCGGCATGGAGGATTTGCTATTTCAATTTGCTGTATCAGATAACATTTATTGCAGTATCTAAGACAATCGGATGGTGGCACAGGGATAGGCCAACTGACCCACAGAAAGGAACACAGAGCCCTGCATAGGATTTAGGCATGTGTGGAATTCTGTTGCATAGGAGAAGTTCAGGGGATGTCAGTGCGGGTAGAAGGCACTATCTCGTAAGTGGAGCTGACAAACCAGGTCTCCATGTAGACAGAGGTAACTGAATCTTTACCCACACCACTATGATAACCAACTACAGATGGATTTAAGACCTAAATTTCAAATGGGAACTGTAGACAAACATATAGCTGTACTTAGAGAAAGATTTCTTAAATAAGATGAAACTTGTATAAAAATACCTAGATGACAGCTGTATAAAACAGACTGACCAACGTGATACGTTTGACTACATGAAAATGAGAAGTTTCTCTTCTTGAAAATAAATGCAAAAAGAGAGTTTCAAAATCTCCACCTATCTGGGGAAGATATTTTCACAAAAGTGGTCAACTAAGGATCAAAGGTAATAACACTTTTAAAATTCCAGAAGTCATTAAGAAAAATGGGAAATGCATGAAAATGGGAAAAAGACATGAACAGAACTTTCTCAGACAAAGAAACATGACTGGGGAAAAAATAGAGAGAGTACCACAGATTAACTAAGATGAGGCAAATGGGCACATCTGCGCACTACAAGGTGACATCATACGTTAAATCCATTGGGAAATTTTAAAGTTGGACAAAATTGGATATTTGTGAGAATGTGAATGTATAGAATCTCTGAAACATGGCTGCTGGGAATATACTTCAATACAATCATTTTGAAGAAGCAATATGCTTGAATCTTATAAAATTGCACATTCATGGGCCTCAGGACGTAGGTTTCCACTCCTCACATTGTACTGAAGAGTCACCCTGCAAAACTGTGCAGGAGACATGTGGACATATACTCCTATCAGTAGTCTCCATAATTGTGAAGAAAGAGAGGTTAGCCATTGACAAAAAATGGGTAAATAAGTTGAGGTACACCACGTGGAAAGGAAAACTATAGTTATATAGTGAAGAGTCAATCTTTTACTATAATGTTGAGATTAAATATTAAGTGTCCTTTGAGTAGCCCTTAAATAAAACTTCAAGAGAACTAAGTGATATATGTAAGTGATATGTGAGCATATGTAAGTGATAACACAACAAATAAAAGAAGGGAATTAAAAACACATACTTCATGAAATTGTTACCCAAAGGCTGTTGACAGAACTGGAGTGAATAGGAGCACAGAGGTAGATATGAGTTGTTAGAGATCTTCTATTTATTGGGATGATTGTTCAGTGTGTAGGTGACCATTATATTACCCAAGAAAGTAAGAGATTTTGAAAAGAGAAATATCTCAGTCAAGTTCAGATTGTTGCTGCACATATTCTTTTGTGTATAGTCGGTCATGATTGCTTTCCCCCTGACACATTTTTGGGACATTATAGAAATATTCTGTCTGACAGAGAGAGACAAGACACATCCATTCCATGATTTGGCTATTGGAAAGAGAGAGGGACACAAATCATGAGAGACTATTGAATACTGAGATCGCACTGAGGGCTGAAGGGGGCCTGGGGGTAAGGGGGTGATGGTCATGGAGGGGGTCACTTGTGGGGAAAAGCACCGGGTGTTATATGGAAACAAATTTGACAATAAACTATATTATAAAAAAATAAATAAAATTAAAAATATGCAGTAAACCCTTCCAAAAAAAAAAAAGAGAGAGAGATAGAGAGAGACAAGACAGATATCATTTAGGGAGGAAGCAGGGGACAAGAGAGACTGAAATTCCAAGTAGAGACAACAGCAAGGCAAGGATGCAAGCTCACACATGAACTTGACAACTGGCTGTGGATACAGATGAACACACACAGACAGTCAATTACATTCCTCAGTAGTAAGGTAAGAAGATATGCCTCTGAGACTCAGGCACCCTGGCAGTGATGGAGCTTTTGTAGTGGGTGACAGAAAGCTCCCACTTGGGGTGGCTCCTCTCCGGGGCTGGCTGTTCCCCAACAGTGTTTGAGAATCACTCTGGGGCTGGTGCACTGTTTGGTTGGCTCTGGTTTGCTGTGTCTGCAGCACCTTGTGGGCTGGGGCCTGATGCTCCAATATATACACCTAAGGGTCCATAGTCAGACTTGCTGCTTCTACGTCAATGTTAAAAGATCAGGAGGTATGATTTATGAAGATATTCCCTCCGTTCAGAAAAGGGAAATCAATTCTTCATAGGGATGAACGACCTTGGGAATACCCTCTCTCCTGTTACCACTTAGATGAGTAGAAGTCTGGTCACTGTAATATACAATGTCCAGACTCTTGTAGAGTGCAAACCTCTCCTGTCCTGACTGAGCCCCTCTTCTAACAGAGTAAGATACCTGCAGTAAAGACAGGAAAAGAGTCCTTCTCTCTCTCCTATTTCTTCCTCCCATTGTCTCCACTACACGGAGAAGTGAGGTGCAGAGGAACTACAGGGGTATGGAATGAAGCACTCAGGACATTTGTTATCCAGCTGATGGCTGTGGTCAGCGTCTTTCAGATAGGAAGGTTCATGGAGGGCCCATGTTGATGTCCCCGTCAGGATGTTGGGGCAGGCATAGTCCAGACATTCCGGGCCTCTTACTTCCTCCGTAGTATCAAGCACAGGAGGGCAGCCATACCTTATTCTCCTCAAATCATCCCACCCACAAAGACTATGCGTAGCCTTCATTGTAGACAATATTCTTTGCAACAGTCTCACTAAAATAATCCTTGACTTCTCTCATCAACCTGTCAGCTGTTCGTTTCTGACCCAGGAGAGGAATCAAGTATGGCAATGCCAAATTCATAATCTCTTAGTCACGGAAGGATTTCATAACTCTTTATGGACATTTGAAATCTTGGCAAAAACTTTGTAAAATAGAGCGTTGTCGCTCTGCGGTTAGGATCACAGCCCCCTTCCTGGGGCCTCTGTCATAACCACAATCACCATGGGTTGATTTTTCTTCTACTCCCTCATGATAATGAGGGCATGACAATCCCTGAGAGCTTAAGCAGCTGCCTAGAGTCACCCATTAGTGACCTACAGTAGTGAACAGTTCTCTGACTCAGATCTTCACCTGATGGGGGGCGGTGCATGGACACCAGGTGAGGTCACAGCTGACGTCAAGAAGAGAACTCCACAGTGGATGTAATGTCTGCACTCCAATCTCCATGGGTGGAAGCAAGAGAGCCCCTGAGCTGGGTGCAACTTTGCAGCCAGTGTCTGTATTCATCTGAGGGACCAGCCCCACAGAGGCTGAATCTGGACTTCTCACTGGTCTGGGTGCTGACATCAGAGGAACCATCTCAGGTAGGAGACAGCAAAACCTGTCTCAGAGAACCCTCCTTCTCTTCTAGGTCTGAGTACTGATGGTGCTTAAGTAACCCTGTATAAGCCTCAGACAGATGCTGCAGGAGCCACAGCCTCCAGAATAGAGAGAGTGAAGTGGTTTTGCCCCCACTGTGAGAACTGGATTCATTTAGTGGAATAGAAACTGAAAGTGGCCCTCTATATCTTCCCTCCTGCTGAGGCCCTGCCACCACATTTACCTAGAAATCCCACGGCTCTGAACAGGAAAGGTACTTGAGAAGAATACTCTGCAAGATCTCTGTCTTTCCAGCATCACTTCTTTCTTCTCTTAAGACTCTTTCTAGGACAACTTGAACCCAACACAACTTGTTTCCTTCCTTTGGGAGCATCCTGGGCTGGCACCAGTTTTCATCTATCCCGGAGGTAACTGTCCCTGCCTGAGAGCTGGGTCCTTTCCCAGGGAAGGGTAACAAGTCAGGAGGGCCACTGACATCTGCCTAATCATGGTCCCCCTCTGCTTTCTTGAGCAGGTAAATGAAAGGGCTCTTATAATCCAACAAGAGGCCACAAGAGCTAGGGGGCTGGCTTACGATTTCAGTGATATTCACAGCAAGACCCCTCTCTGGGATTCTCCAGGGACCAAACTTAACACCTGAATTCTTTGTCTGCTCCAAACTCTTTCAAGCCCTCAATGTGTAGGCAATGTGCCTATCACCTCCATGGTCACAGCAGAGGGGATGTTCTTATGGAAACAAAGTTTGGAAAAGCACAGAAGGATTTTCCATCAGATTCTCTTAGAGTCTAAGTAGGATGGAAGACAATGGCAATATCTGGGGTAGCCTGGAATTGGGAGTCTATGTTGAACACCAGCTGGACCTTCTGTGGAATAGGGACGAGGGATGGAGTTTCAGGGACAAGGTGTCTAACAGACCTTAGACAACATATAAAAATGCTCATGTGTATCTGTATTGGAGAAATTGTCCATACTGCTGTACACCAACTCCATCTTTTCTTTGTTTTTTTTTTTAAGTTTATTTATTTTGAGTGAGATAGAGACAGTGTGAGTGAGGAAATGACAGAGTGAGGGATTAGGCTCTGCACTGTCTGCACAGAGCCTAATGTGGATCTTGAAACCATGAAACTGTGAGATGATGACCTGAACCAAAACTGAGTTGGATACTTAACCAACTGAGCCACCCAGGTTCCCCATTCAACTCCATCCTTTACAGATGATGCTATTAAGGTGGACTCTTGAAATGCTCTCTTCCTCGGCTGGGTCCTTTTGTGCTTCATACCCACTGATGTTGTGGATGATGATGTACTTTCTAGAATAAATCAATATTTTGATATGTCCTCACCCATTCCCTACGATGATAAAATGGGTGGAAATGTGGGGCTTACAAAAGTCCTTGATTCCTCCAGTTACTAGTCTGGTCCAAGGCTGATCCCTGTTCCATGGCGTGAGATAATTGGGCATGGCACAAACTAGATAGGATCTTGCATAGGAAATCCACTAATGAGTGTGTTTTTCATTCTGCTTTTTAGGCTATGAAATTATTTGATGCATTATAATAAGTAAAAAAAATACCCAGCGGAAAAATATAGTAGTGTTAGGTAGACAAATTGTTGGCAAAATCTTTTTTCAGGTATATGCATGTGTTTCTGTGCATTGGAATTGAGTTTTATCAGTTTTATTGAAAGATAATTGACATACATCTCTGTATGAGTTAAGGCATACAGCATGTTGATGTGATTTACATATTTTGTGAAATGATTACCAAAATAGGTTCAGCTAACATCAATCATCTCATAAAAATACAATGAAAAGAAAAGAAGGATAAAAAGAGAAAAAATTTTCCTTGTAATGAGAACTGTTAGGATTTATTTCCTTAACAACTTTCCTTTAAGCCGTACAGTGGTGTTACATATAGTCATTAGACTGTACACTACATCCCCAGTGCTTACTTATCTTATAATTATAACTGAAATCTTATACCTTTGGCCACATCCTCCAACTTCTCTCCTTCTCCCCTTGTGCCTCCACCTCTACACAAGTCTGGTGCCTTTATATATGAATTTATTTTATTTTATTTTTAGATTCTAATCATAGATCACACAATATTTGTCTCTTTGATTTATTTTACTTAGCATGATTCTTTCAAACCACATTCATGTTGAAACAAATGGTAGGATTTCCTCATTCTACGGTTGAATAGCATATTTAAAATCTTTAATGTTTATTTATTTTTGAGAGAGACAGAGACCGGGTGGAGGGTGGGGGCAGAGAGAGAAGGAGACACAGAATTGGAAGCGGTCTCCAAGCTCTGAGCTGTCAGCACAGAGCCCTACACAGGGCTCGAACCAATGAACCATGAGATCATAACCTGAGTCAAAGTACGACACTCAACCACCTGAACCACCCAGGCACCCTTAATATATTTAAGTTTTTGACAAACTATCAAACATTTTGCAGAGACTTGCCATTTCTAATCTAAATGCCTTTGCAGTGAGTTGGGTGTGGATCTGACTCCCTCAGTTAGGCTACCAGATCTGATAAGTCCTCAGTTGTCCTGTGTATGAGGCTCTCCTAACTTCCTTGCTCTTCCTATTTTTCCAGGTCAGTCCACTCCTCAGCGACAGGACATAGTCCACCCTGTCCCTTCCCACGCCATTATCTACATCCTTCACTCCTGCTGTGTGGTAGAATATGACCAGGAGCATTTTGTCTAAGGTAGGTGCCATAAACATTGAAAAGAGTGTGGGAGGAGGCAAGTTGCTGGAGGTGGACTCTGCAGTGAAGGGCACCTTGGAAAGAGAGTCCAGTGCCGCAGTGAACATTGCTGTAAATGGGGATTCTGGCAATGTCATGCCCTCCCCTCCTTCATCAAAGCACCGTGGGCAACTAGGCACAAGAAGAAGTATCAGCCCCCATTGGGGCGGTGAGGATCATCCCGATTCCCACTTGCTACTCTTCCTCCCACATTTCAAGCATCGTGCTGTGAGACATGCCTGCAACAGGGGCTGCCACCCAAAGCCTGGAGAACTATCTGGAGGTGATTGCATTTTAACCAGTATGAACTTTTCATCATCAGTGTATCTGAACTGTTCAGCGTGAATCTCTTGAAGCTTGCCGCAATCATCTAGTCTGGGAAAGGGGTTCTACATCATCTGGACCAAGCTGGACAGGGATCTCAGCACAAGTGCCTTCTGGGAGGAATGGCTCCTGGGGAATATCCAGGAGAATGTCCAGAAAAATCTCCCAAAGGGAGGGGTGTGTAACCCATCATATTCCTTGTCTCCAACATCGATCCCTTATTGCAGAACTTCCCAGATCCTAGGGACCCCTTGCACATCAAGTACCATGGTCCCCTAGAGAACTTGCCTTACACCTGTGAGAAGGTCATTAATTATAGAGTGATCTCTCTGTAGGGGAAAATAGCATCAAAGTCTTTCCAGGATACCCTTGGCTTCCAGAATGCAAATGGTCTTGGGGAGTGTCTGAAGACCTATCACTTGTTCTTTGTGTGGTGACCCATCATGTGGGGAGACCCATGGAGGAGTACAAGACCATTTTGAAGCCTCAAAATCTGAACACTGTTCTCCCTGGGGAGAACGTTATTGACATTATATTGGATGACTTGTAATACAGCCTCTGACTTATCTTAGCCAAATTCCACTCTTAGGTGACACTATTATCAACTACTTGAGAGAGTAGAAATATAGACAGTTCCTTGAAAGAGTCACCAAAGACACCAAGACCATCCTGAAGAAAGTCCTGCAAGGCTTCATCATCTGAAGAGCTGATGTCTCAGTAGGGTCCTTCTGGAGCAACATCAGGACATGTGTGGGGTTCTCTCCTCCATTGTATAATTTCTGAATTCTCAGTCAAGCTCAATATGTCCACTTTCATTGTTCTAAATTCCTTGCCACAAATGAGCTGAGTAGCTCATTTTGGACCCACCTCAGTAAAATCCATAATACTCCCTGTCATTTATTGATTTAGCTGGGATCCAAAGTTGAAGAAGAGTGTGTGAAATACAATCTCATTCTGATATCATCTTATCACTTTACATTACGTCCTTTCTCCAAGGTCTCTTGGTTTCCCCTGTTTCTTTACTTCTCTCCTCTAACTCCTTGGACTCACAGAGGTGTGCCTGGAGGCAAGGATTTTCTCTTTGGGTAAATATGATGGAAAATGTGTGCTTAGATGTTCTCTGAAAAGTATTGTGTGGTGGTTCCAGGATTCCAAGGCCAGTCTGGCATCTTGTGAAGTTTTGCCCTTTTCCCTCTGCTCAGTATTTGCCCATATCATTCATATCCAAAAAAAGGAAATGGGGCATGGACTCAAGAGTCACTGTTACTGGGATTGGAAAATTGTTGAATAGAAAAGCAAACCTGACTATTGTATGTAACAAAGTGACCTCAACTTCTGAGAGGCCACATTCTTCATATACACTTCTTCATCACGGTGAGCCTCTAATAAGATGTTAGACTGTTTGCTATAGAGAAATGTTTGTTCACTTAAAGTTACCTGTTATGGTGTGTTATTTGCCAATGTTATCCCCGATGTTTGTCAAAGGAAACTTAATTTGATCATTGGCTTTGAGGAAACTAATCCACTGCTTATGACCTCACTGTTTATATAGTTAACCCAACCTATATAGATACTATGGAAATTCTCCTAAATGGAAACCATTTCAGACCATACATCTAGATTTTTCTCCCTGCTAGGCACATATATAATGAAAATAGATGTATAACTCATTTTATCAGGTAAAATCTGTAACCTCACTCTCCACTACGACAAGAACCACATGGTTCTCACCAGTGTGGGAATCATTCAGTCCTAATAAGAGCAACCCTCCATCCCTGCATCATTCCCATTCAAACCCATCACTTTACTGTATTTACCTGGGAAGATTCCACCCAGTGTGGAGCCCAATCTGAATTTGGTAGATGTATCTGAACTGGACCAATGTGTAAATTTTGGGGCCACCTTCAGACTTTGGCTCCCGAAGGAGAGTTTATCAGAGGTTACCATAAATATTCACTGGGATGGAGAGTGAAGTTAGTATTGAATGGGAGTAAACTGAAAAATGCCTATGGGAGCAGTTAAGAATCCTAAGGTTAAATCCCAGCTCCAGCATGCTCTTGGCATGTGACTTTGGGCAAGTCAGTTGACATTCCACTGTTGTAGTTTTCCAATAGTTAAAATGGTGATGATAATAATATTACATCTTAAGAGGTCCATCCAGATCCAGGTAATGTGAGAATTTACTTAGTTAAAGCACACATAGCTCTTAGAATAGTGTCAGATGTGTACTTCGATAAATGTTTGGTATTATCATTATCATTCCTTCTCTTCATGGCTAAAAAGGGACAAAATAAAGTCACATTCAAAGAAAAGGTGAGGTCATGCTGCAATTGTCCATCCAGGAAATGAGAAGAGTCTGGTGGGAGAGACCTGCATTAAAATAGACTCCTTGAAAGTGTAACTGGGTCTTATTCTTTTTCCAACTAAGCTATTCAGTTTCCCCTTTGGAAAGTAAGGAAGCAAAATCAGTCCCATACAGAGCATTCTTTCTGCATCCTGAGATCCCCACACAATGAGGGAAGAGAGGAGAACTGAGGCTAGTGGTCAAAGGGTTTTAGAGGTCAGAATTGTCCTAAGTACAGAGTTCTTAGAGTAAACCCAACTCCAACCAATCTCTTCTGGGTGACCATGATGAGGGAGAGTAAAGAAGAGCCCACACCCACTGGAGCCTCCCAGGGCTCAGCCAAGATGAAAACCAGGTCACACTGAACACCAGGAAGCCTGACCACTGAGGAGGTCTACTGGGGGGTTTGAGACCACATAGTTTACCACATGGGGAGTGAAAAATAGAAATGCAGTAAAGACAAATGGGGACAGATCATAAAATGAGACAAACCAGAAGACAAAGTAATCAGAACCTGTGATAGAGATGCTCCTCCTTGCTGCTTGGAATCCCAGCAGGTGTTCCCAAATAGGATTGGAAAATACAATCTTGCATTACCCTAGGTTAGTGGCAAGACTTTTACGATGGCCTCCAACATTATCTCCTACTTGCATGGCTTCATTTAATCCCATTCCCTACAGTAACTAATGGAATAAGGCTGCAATAAGGGAATGCCCAATAATTCCAGAGTTTTGTTAAAAAAAAAAAGTCTGCAGCTTCTGTGGTATAAACACTCTCTCTTACAGGCTCACTGTTGTTCTTTTGTGCTCTCTCTCTCTGTCTCTGTCTTTCTCTGCCTAGTAACCGTAGGTAGTTTGAACTAACCTGCGGAATAGGAACTGACAAATTCACAGCCTCATGGAAGAGAACTGATTTAGCTTGCATATCAGTTAGTTGCCAGCCATGTAAGTACATCATTTTGGGAACAAATTCTCCAGCCCAGGACAAGGCTTCAGAAGAATCCGCCCAACTGATAGTTTGGCTACCACTTCATGAGAGACCCTTATCCAGAACCACACAATTGAAACGGCCCATGGATTTCTGACACTGAGAAACTATAAGACCAACACTTGTTTTAAGCCACTAAGTTTCAGGGTAATTTGTTCCACAGTAACAGGAAGTGGATAATACAATCAAGACGCTCCTTACAGAATTGACAGCTGAATGACCTCTTCTATTTTTGACAGTCACTCCTGCAGACACAGGAGTGTCCACTGAAGTCCACTGAAGGAGCTGCTTCCTCCCCAATCACAACCCTTCTGTCCTTGGCCCCTGGACATGTCTTTCTCTGCTTTCAACTCAAGTACTAACCTCTGCCCAGCACTAAAAGGTCCTTTAATCCAGCCTCAGGCCACTCAGGTCATCCCATTTGAGGCTCTATGTTTAAGAAGAAAAGGCTGGAAAATAAGGAAGGAACATAACAGAGTTATATTCAAGAGTGAGAGGGGAGTAAATGCTAAAGGTGTTTGCGCTCCCCTAAGGAAGGAGAGGCTAGGGTTCTCTGAGAAGCACTTCAGTGACCCCACCAGACATTGATATCTCTATCATGGCCCCTGGATTCCAGTGGGAAAGTGGGAATCATGGGATCTGGAATTCATCCCTGCCTTCTGAAAGTACCAGAGTGTGCAGACATTGGAAATAAACACTAATGTTATCTTTGTAGGGCTCAGGAATCCCAGTTTCTATCCTTGACTAATGTGGCAATATAACACATGTTGAACTAATTTAGTTCATTGTAAAAAATTAGAATAACAAAATTAGGCAGTGGTGAGCCACAACAAAAGTGGAGATTATAAAATTCAATGTAAAATCCTCTCATCCATATCAAAGCACTATTATTTATGAGTAACTATTTTAATTATTTGTGGTTCTGCCTTTATCTATCTTAATATGATTCACTTACTAATTAAGGACAAAGAACTTAGCTTAGTTTGAGTTTCCACACTCAAAATATTTGCCAGTCATATTTGGTTTTAGGTCTTCTTTAGTTTGCTTGGAGTTTTAAGTAATTTAAAACACATTGCATTTCCTGTCCAATCCTGGCAATATGCCTTGCCCTCTCACTCTCATGTGGTATCAGTCAATAATCACATAAACCTTACAGGATTTCTTCTCTTTACTTGTCAACATGTCTGCTATGCCCAACACTTGTGTTGTCAACAATAATGACACTTATATTCTGTTCTATTATTCAAAATACATTTTCTTTGATTATTCTAAAGGTTCATTATAAGACTGGCAAGCACTAAAGAGTTTTCGGAATTTATTAATGTGATTGTGGTTTTGGTTTATGCTTTTGATCTCAGTGATTATAATCATGACCTTGATGTTCACCAAGACTCAAGTAAAGTGACTAGACTGCACAGAGGGAGAAACAACCTATGTCACCAAATTAGTGTAGTCAAAGGGAGGGGATAATTAAAATTAATCTGAAAGAAAAGTAACAAGGGGACAAAGAAGTGGCATGGTATAATTTTATCATAATAATGTACTATACCTTTCCCTTATCACTCAGATGACTCTTCTTCATAAGCATGTCATTAATCCTGAAAATCCTTTCTCCTTGACCTTGGCCTATGCAACACCTCTAATTCTTATTCTCATTTGGACTAGTTGCTCTCCCAGCCTGGAGTGCAGGCCTCACTCACATCCATCCATTTCCTTGGTGGTGCCGGTGCTTCTTGAATTCCCTATCCATTTACATTGAGTCCATTCTCAAACAAATTGGGGGAAAAGTTTTCTGGGTGGTAAACTACTGAGTTGTTCCAATTTCAGTTAATGTCTTTATTTGGTGATCACTTTCTTTTTTTTTTAATGTTTTTTATTTATTTTTGAGAGAGAAAAGAGAGAGAGAGACAGCATGAGCAGGCGAGGGTCAGATAGTGAGGGAGACACAGAATCTGAAGATAGGCCAGACTCTGAGCTAGCTGTTAGCACAGAGCCAGACGCAGGGCTTGAACCCATGAACTGCGAGATCATGACCAGAGCTGAAGTCGGACGTGCAGCAGACTGAGCCACCCAGGAGCCTCTTGAGATCACTTTCAAAGGATCATTTAACTGAGTATAAGATTCTGGATACAACATCATTTTCCCCCAGAACTCTGAAGATATATCTCCTTCAAGCATGCCATGCTACCAGTAAAACCCCAATGCCAATTCCTTTCTTTTTCCTTGCATAGTAACCTGTTTGTCTCCATGGAAAATTATAGGAACTCTTCAATGCTAGGGTTCAGAAGTGTCACCAGGAACTAGTGACCTGGAGCACTTGAACTCATCATTCAGCTTTCAGAAGACTCCTTAAATGACAACTGGTATGAAAAGACATGGAGGAAATGGAAATGTATATTACTAAATGAGAGAAGCCAATGTGGAAAGATGATACATTGTATGATTCCAGCTATGTAATATTCTGAAAAAGGCAAAAAAATTAGACTACTTAAAAGACATATCTTCACCTCATTTGAGTGCTGTTGTCAAATTTAAACATACAGAGAAAAATCCCAGATAAGAAAATGAAATCTCAGAAGACGTTTAAATGACTCAAGAAGTTTAGGAAAGCAAACGTTGGCACTCTGTTTGTAGTACCATGCATTAGAGACTAAGAAATTCAGGCTGTCTGATTGCAAGATTGGTGTCCTGGCTGCGGAGTAGAAATGTTTCCTATCCCCACTAAGGTCTGGTTGGAACTTCCTTTGAGACCATCTTATTTGCCTTTATTTCATAAACCACATCTGACTGTTATCCTTAGCACCTGCATTTTGGGGAAGGCGGTGGCAGTGGCAATGTTTTCTGTACTCAGTATTCTCAGAGGCCCTGAAGCAGACAATAGAAATGTAGGCCAGACATTTAGAACGAGATTACCCAAAGCAAACTCTGTTGTGCAGGGGAAAAACCTATGTCTCTTGTAAACACTGTTCCAGGACTAATAGAATGTGCAGTGTAGGGAATATGGTCACTGGCATTGTAGCAGCGGTGTATGGTGACAGAAGGTAGCTACACCTGGGTGAGTACAGCATAAGATAAAGAGCTGCAGACTCAGTATGTTGTACACCTAAAACTAATGCAGCATGGTGTGTCAACTATACTGTAATTAAATGAAAAATGTATCCCAAGACCTTATAATAAAGAACATAATGAGGGAAACCCTGGCTGTGGATGACATGCGGAAGTTCACATGAAGCCTATATTCTTCCCTGCTCTCCACAGCGGTCAATCCACCAATTAATACAAGACCTAGAGGCCTCCTGGCTCCCAACAGTGACTGCCTCTTACTTTCCTTTACCTCCAGACACTGGCTCAACTCTACCACTGACCAGGGCAGTTACAACATGACCCCAGACCTCATTTCTTCATGCATAAAATAAGGAATTGGAAGATTAAGCTATTTGAGGATTCCTCCTCCACCAATGATTTTTGATTCTGTGACTCCTGGAACCACAAAGAAGACAGGTTTTCTACCTAGGTATAGACGCCACACTAGCTGACAGCAGATTGGACTCAGTCAAGGGCTTCAGCTGCCCTTAGGAACGTGAGATGGAGGAGGGGCAGAAAGGGAGAGAGAGAGAATCCTCAGAAGGCTCTGCACTCACACATGGGCCTTGGTCTCACAACTGTGAGATCATGACCTGGGCTGAAACCAAGGGTCAGGCACTTAAACAACTGAGCCACCCAGGCACCCCTCCATGACAATTTGATCAGGAACCTTTTGTAAACTCCAAAAGATCTTCCAGAATCCGTCGCTAAGACAATAGATGCCTAACAAAGATTCTTTGACTCTCTGTCCAAAGATTCTCTTGACAATAAGACAGCCTCTAATTATCTTTTAACTGAGCAACAGCTGCCTGAACTCTGACCGATGCCACCTGGTGCCTCTGGATTAACACTTCTAAGGAAGTTTAGACACAACTACATAAGATCATTGAGCAAGTCACTCCTTCCGTGGGGTCTTTCTTTGACTTATTTGATTTTGATTGTTTGGGTCTTGGGAACATGGCTTTAAAGTATACTCTAACCACTGAAAATTATCCTGCTTTGGGGCACTTGTGTGGCTCAGCCTCTAGCGTGTCTGACTTTACCTCAGGTCACGATCTCACAGCTTGTAGGTTGGAGCCCCATGTCGGGCTCTGTGATGACTGCTAGCTCGGAGCCTGGGCTGGCTTCAGATTCTGTGTCTCTTTCTCTCTCTACCCTTCCCCTGTTCACGCTCTGTCTTTCTTTGCCTTTCCAAAACAAAAAATTTAATAAAAAATTTTTCAATAAACAAATAAAGAAAATTATCCTCTTTTAAAAATAATAATATGGCTGGTACATTGTATTCTCTCAAAAGTTTTAAATGTGTGAGATGTTAACCATTAGGAAAATAATCTTCCTGAGACTGTACCATCAGAAAAAGATGGAGAGGATGGATGATTAAAAAATTATGAACCTGAAGTCATCACCTGTGAGTATCAAAGAGATTAAGCAAAAACATATGAATACCACACAAAGAATCAAGAAAAGCAGTGAGAGCTGCTAAACTGTAGCTGCAAGTGGCACCAATGCCTGACATTTTGCTTGTGTCTCTAAGTTAAGTCTGATCTTGTGAAAAAGAAGGGCCACAGGGCCATAAAGCCATGTAAGTGAAGGTCTCAACTCAGTAAACCAAGACTCAGTACCCAACCTAACTAGAGTTTCACTCCCCCAGGAATGTCTCCTTTAACCAGCACACATAGGAATTTCCTGGTCATCACAGGGTGATTAACAGATAGCCCCCATGCCTTCCCCTTAGGAGAGCAATGTTAACTAAAACAGTGGATGTTTTTGCTAATGATTTCTTTCTTTTTCTCTTTCTCTCCTCCTTTAAAAACATTTTCTTTCCTACAGTTCATTGGAGCTCTTTCTATTTTCTAAACAAGATGCTGCTGCCTAACTCATGAATCATTCAACAAAGTCAATCAGCTCTTTATGATTTATTTTTGTTTTTAAACAGATAATGTGCATTGTGTCCAAGGTGAAAGGTATTCAGACATAAGATGAGGGGGAATCTGATGGCAGAAACTCGGGGAAAGCACCTCTTAGCTGACACCCCTGACATTCACATGATCCTTCTGCAGGTCACAGGGATAAAGTTTGTTCTCCAAACACCTTCGGGGAATATCTCAAATAGTTAAATTCTCTAAATGGCTCACAGTCATCCACCAGCCTGCCCCTCAGACTTTCAGTCCACAGCACCCAAAAGCAAGCATCTAGGCTTTCCCATCCTGAGACCTACACATCTATAATTATATTTTTAGACCTGCATTCAATCCAGATGATTTCTGCTTACCAGCTCCTGAAAGAAAAGAGACTCCCTGTGTCAGAGTTGATTATTTAATGTGTCCACTGGCAGCGCAGGAAATGCTGAGTCTGGTTGAAGTGCTCCTTGCCACCCACAGCAGGAACCCTCCTGTACACAGACGGACTGTGCACTGGAACAGGTGTTGATGTGGTCACTGCAGAGATTAAAGAGCTGATGGTCCCCTGAATGTTTTATACTGTGTGTGAGGAACTGGCAGGACTGAAATAATCTCTGGCTTCTGCTCCACCCTCACAGAAATTTGATCATAGGCGAAGAAACAGATATCAGATCTAAGAGCCCTGCATTTCCAAGAACAGAAAGTGAAATCAAAGTTCTGAGGGCTCCTTTTCTGAGAAACACAGCCAATGTCAGGAAGTGAAACTGAAAGGTGTTGGCCAGAGAGTTTGTGTTTTTGGCATACTGCATGAGAGGAAGGCACAGGACCTCAGGCAGGAGACCTCTCAGTGACCCTGGCGAGGCCACCCTAACCAGGCCACAGGCTCTACACCAGGCAGAATCTGAATCCAGAATCAGAGAATATAGGCCTGAATCTTGAGAAAAGGACATGCATGCCCCCCTTGTTTACCTTGGTCAGCCCAACCTCTTTGGAGAGTGAAGTCTAATAAAGATTATATCTAGAGGTAGGGGGATTCTAAGCTTGTCTCATTCCTTGAACACAGGTAGATAGTAATCAAATCATTCTGAACACCCAGGAAATCAATCTAAAGTCTGAGAGAATGAAACCTGAAAGTCTATAAGTAGAAAAGTGAGAATCTACTGGACGGTAAGAAGTGCAGAGACTTGACTTGGAGGAGACAGAGCTGAGGGTATGGCAGCGGGGAAGGAGTCTGCTTATGGAAGCTACCACGAAGTACTATAAGCAGTGGAGTGTGAAATCTGAAGTTTTACAAGTCTGCTACCATGGGGAATGTGCATGGCTTAAAGGTGTTCTGGTGGCAAAATGGGGTGGAATCCCAGGAGTGACACATGGTCTGGGTAGACACAGGGATCCCCGGGTTTGCCAGAAGGACAGGCTGTGCCAAGATGCTACATTGTTTCCAGACATAGGAGCTGGGTCTCTGGCTGAGGGCAGCAAGCAGGGGTGCTAGCTTTGTGTTGTGTTTTGATATAAACTCTAAACTCAAGTCGTGCATGATTGCATCACTAGTTTCCATGCAGAGTTGGCAAAATTGTGGCAAGATCTTCCCCCAGAGGAATAGAGCTGGTCGATGCCACAGGAGTTCCTAAAATTTGGAGTTTATCATCTTAGTTGCATGCCTGAGATAACAAACAAACAAGCAAGCAAACAAAACAAACAAAACAAAACAAGAAACAAACAAAACAAAACAAACGCCCAAACAAGCACCAAACAAAACAAAAAAAAAAACACAAAAAACCCCATAACAACAACTCTGACACAGGCAGGGAGAACACAGGTTGTGATAGAAACAGGGGACACAGGAAGAGTGATTGGTTGCTCCTCTGTGAGGGTTCCCTGAAGAATGGAGGGCATGATCTTTCAGGTCTGGTCTAGAGAGAGGGGCTCTGCCATATCATCCTACCCATTACTGCTGAAAGCCTTCAGGGAGTAAAACAGCGCCACCCAGTGGAGTCCAGAGCCACTTACACCAAGCCCTGCTCCCTGAGCCCAGGAGGCTCCTTTCCACAGAAACAAGTCAGCCTGAGAATCAGTATGGCAGGCTGCACCCACAGAAGACCAGTACAAACTTCCTGCTTGTACCAAGTCTACAGATCAAAGTACTACAAAGCTTCAGGTCTAGGGGAGATAGGATACATCAGTCTCTTCCTGATTACATCTATTCTTTGTTTTATTATTCTGTTTCATTTATATTCTTATTTTTTCCATTCCTTCTAAAATATTATTATTATTATTATTATTATATATCTTATACATATTAATTTATTTTCGTTTTCATTTCTTTATTTATTTTATTTTATTTATTTTATTTTATTTTAGGTTTACTTGTGGATCTAGATTCTTTTAACTAGCTGACCGAAACACATCCAAGCTCTACTTTGTGTGTGTGTGTGTGTGTGTGTGTGTGTGTGTGTGTGTGCATGTTTTCTTTCTTTTTTCTTCTTTACTTTTTGGCATAAAATAATGAGATGGAGAAATTCACCCCAAAAGAAAGGACAAGAAGTAGAACTCATGGCCAGAGACTTAATCAATACTGATATAAGTAAGATTTCTAAATTAGAAATTAAACCAAGGATTATAAGGATACTAGCTGGGCTTTAAAAAAGCATAGAAGACAACAGAGAATCCCTTTCTGGAGGAGAAAAGAACTAGCATTTAGTGAGGCCATAATTAAAAATGCTATAACCAAGATGCAAATCTCCATGGATTCCATGACAGTGAGGATGGATGAAGCAGAGGAGAAAATTAGTGACGTAGATATGAAATTATGGGAAATAATGAGTCAAAAAGAAGAGGGAAACAAAAGTCATGGTTCAATAAGGGAGACTTAGTAACCTCAGCAACTTTTAGAAATGTAATATCATTTGTATCATAGGAGTCCCAAAAGATGAAGAGAGAGAAAAAGGAGCAGCAGATTTATTCCAACAAGTTATAGCTGAAAACTTCCCCTGGGGAAGGACACAGACATCAAAATCCAAGAAGCACAGAGAACTCCCATTAGATTCAGCAAAAACTGACTATCACCAAGGCATATCATAGTCAAATTCATGAAATACACATAAGGAAAGAATCCTGAATGCAGCAAGGGGAGGGGGGGAAGTCCTTAAATACAAGGGAACACAGATAAAGTTCACAGCAGATTTGTCCAGAGGAATCTGGCAGACCATAAAGGAGGGGCAGGATATACTCAATGTGCTGAATGGGAAAAATATGCTGCCAAGATTTTTTATATCCAGCAAGACTGTCATTCAGAATAGATGGACAGATACAGAGTTTTCCATTCAAACAAAAGCTAAAGGAGTTCATGACAACTAAACCAGCCCTGTAAGAAATTTTAAAAAGGGACTCTTTGAGTGGAGGGGAAAAAAGACCAAAGCAGCAAAGACTAGAAAGGACCAGAGAACATCACCAACATACAACAACTCTACAGGTAACACAGAGGAACTAAATTAAATCTTTCAATAATCACTCTGAATGTAAATGGACTAAATGCTCCACTCAAAAGAAATAGGGTCTCAGAATGGATAAAAAACAAAACAAAACAAAATCCATCTGTACGCTTCCCACAAGAGACTCATTTTAGACCTAAAGACACCTGCAGATTGGAAGTGAAGGGCTGGGGATGCCTGGGTGTCTCAGTTGGTTAAGCATTCAATTTGGCTCAGGTCATGATCTCATGGTTCTTGAGTTCAAGCCCCACACTGAGCTCTCTGCTGTCAGTTCAGAGTCCTGCTTGGGATTCTCTGTTCCCCTCTCCATCGGTCCCTCTCCCAGTTCTCACTCTGTCTCTCAAAAATAAAAAAAACATGGTTTAAAAAGGTGAGGAGAGCCATCTGGGTGGCTTAATAGGTCAATGTGTGACTTAAGTTGAGGTCATGATCTCAGGGTTTGAGGGTTAGAGCCCCTGTCGGGCTCTGTGCTGATAGCTCAGAGCCTGGAGGTTGCTTCAGATTCTGTGTCTCCCTCTCTCTCTGCCCTTCACCTACTCATCTGTCTCTATCTCTCTCAAAAATAAATGAACATTTAATGATTTAAAAAATAAATAAAGTGAGGGGAATAGAGAAACATGTATCATGCTAACAGACATCTGAAGAAAGCTGGAGTAGTCATACATATTTCAGGCAAATTAGATTTTAACACAAAAAGTACAGCAAGAGAAGAAGGGCATTATATCATAATTAAATGGTCTATCCTTCAAGTATATCTACTAAGTATGCGGAGCCTCATGGCTCAATCTGCTAAGTGTCTGACTCTTGATTTTGTCTCAGGTCATAAACTCAAAGTTTGTGGGACCAAGCTCTGCATTAACAGTGCAAAGCCTAATTGAATTCTCTCTCTCTCTCTTGCTCTCCTCTCCTCCTGATTGTGCTTGTTCAAAGTAAAAGAAAATAAAAAAGATTAAACAATTGTAAATATATGTACCCAAGTTGAAACACCCAAATATATAAATAAATTAATAAAAAACATGAAGAAATCCCTTGATAATAATAGAATAATAGTAGGGGTTTTAACACTCCATTTAAAGCAATGGACAGATTGTCTAAGCAGAAATTCAATGAGAAAACAATGGCTTTAATCCACAAATCACACACTGTACTGGATGGACTTAACAGATATATTCAGAACACTTTATCCTAAAGCAGCAAAATAGACATTCATGTGGAGTGCAATACACCATTCTCCAGAATAGATCACAGACTGGGCCACAAATCATCCCTCAAATGCACAAAAAGATCAAGATCATGCCATGCATAGTTTCAACTCACAACTCAATGAAACTTGAGTTCAACCACAAGAGGAAAATTGGAAAGCCCTCAAATACATGGAGATTAAAGATTATCCTACTAAAGAATAAATAGGATTTCAGAAAAGTCAAGAATAAATTAAAAAAATACATGTGAGCAAATTAAGATGAAAACATGACAGTCCAAACATTTGGGATGAGGCAAAGGAGTTTCTGAGACAGAAGCAAAAGGTCCCAAATACACAACCTAATCTTACACCTAAAGGAGCTAGAAAAGAAAAGCAAATAAAGCCTAAAGAAGAATAAGGAATATACAAAGGTTAGAGGAGAAATAATAAATGATATAGAAACAACAACAGTAAAAACAACCCAGTAGAACAGACCAATGAAAACAAGAGGTGGTTCTTCAAAAGATTTAGTAAAATTGGTAAAACCCTAAAGAAACTTAATCAAAAAGAAAGGAGTAAGAATTGAAATCTATAAAATCATAAATGAAGGAGGAAAGGCCACGACGAACACCACAGAAATAGAAACTATCATAAGAGAATATTGTGACAAATCATATTTGACATATTTGACATATTGTGACAAATTAGACAATCTGGAAGAAATGAACACATTTCTAGAAAGTCACAAACTACCAAAAGTGAAACAGGAAGAAACAGAAAATTTGAACAGACCCATAACCTGCAAAGAAATTGAGTCAGTAACAGAAAATCTTCCAACAAACAAGCGTCTAGGGCCAGATGGCTTCCCAGGGGAACATTTAAAGAAGAGTTAATATCTATTCTTCTCAAACTACCCCAAAAACTGTAAATGGAAGAAAAACGTCCAAACTCCTTCCAAGAAACCACTATTATCTTCATTCCAAAACCAGACAAAGACCTCACTAAGGGAAAACAAAACAATACAGTCAATGTCTCTGGAGAACATGTGGCAAAAATTCTCAATAAAACACTAGTAAATCTAATTCAACAGTACATTAAACAATTTGTTCACTGTAATCAAGTGAGATTTATTCTGGGCTGCAGGGTGGTTTAATATTCATGAATCAATCAGTGTGATACACCACATTAATAAAAGAAAGAATAAGAATCATATGATCTTGTTAATAGTTGCAGAAAAAGCGTTTGACAAAAATAGCATCCATTTTTGAAAACAAACAAACAAACCTTTCAATAAAGTAGGAGTATATGGAACAAACCTCAATATCATAAAGGCCATATATGAAAGACCCAAAGCTAATATCATCCTCAATGAGGAAACACTTACGCCTTTCCCCTATAGTCAGGACATGACAAGAATGCCAATTCTCACCATTAATATTCAACAGAGAAGTAGACGTCTAAGCCTTAGCTATCAGACAACAATGAGAAATAAAAGACATCCAAATTGGCAAGGAATAAGTTCAATTTTCACTATTTGCAGATGACATGATACTCTATGTAGAAAGCCCGAAAGATTCCACCAAAAAGCCTTTAGAACTGATACATGAATTCGACAATGTCACAAAATATGTAATGCTTTACAGAAATCAGTTGCACTACTCTATACCAGTAATGAAACAACAGAAAAAAAATCAAGGGATTGATCCCGTTTACAGCTTCACCAAAAACCATAAAATAATGAGAAATAAACCTAACCACAGAGGCAAAAGATCTATACGCTGAGAACTATAGAAAGCCTATGAAAGAATTGAAGAAGACATGAAGACATGGAAAAACATTCATGCTCATATACATTGGAAGAACAAATATTGTTAAAATGTCTATACTACCCAAAGCAATCTACACCATCAATGTAATCCCCCTCAAAATAACACTAACATTCCTCATAGACTAGAACAAACAATTCTAAAATTTCTATGGAATCAGAAAAGACTCAGAATAGCCAAAGTAATGTTGAAAAAGAAAACCAAAGCTGGAGTGATGACAATTCCAGACTTCAAGCTGTATTACAAAGCTGCAATCATCAAGACAGGATGGTACTGGCACAAAAACAGACACATAGATCAATGCAACAGAATAGAGAACCCAGGAATGGACCCAAAACTGTATGGCCAACTAATCTTCAACAAAGCAGGAAGGAGTATCCAATGGAAAAAAGACAGTCTCCTCAGCAAATGGTGTTGGGAAAAATGGACAGTGACACACAGAAGAATGAATCTGGACCACTGTCTTACACCTTTTACCAAAAATAACTCGAAATGGATGAAAGACCTAAATGTAAAATAGGAAACCATCAAAATCCTAGAGGAGAAAATAAACAGCAACCCCATTGACCTTGGCTGCAGCGACAGCAGACGTGTCGCTGGAGGCAAGGGAAACAAAACCAAAAATGAACTATTGGGACTTCATCAAGATAAAAACTTCTGCACAGTGAAGGAAACAATCAGAAAAATTAATAGGCAACATTCTGGAAGCCATTTCTGAACTCACAAAGTTCAGAAAATCTCCTTGTGAGATAAGGCGGTTTTGCAAGGCCTCCTGCTATCATATGGCAACTGATGTCTACCCCCTACTCAATTATTTTTATTTGAGTACCGACCCCCAAGGCGCCTTGCAGACTGGTATCAGGAATGACTTGTCTTCTTATTCTGACCCTGAAATGCTGATTGCACCTTGTGTAGGAACTTGTAGGAATTTTTCTTTTGTGTTTCTGGGAGCAAATATTACATTTCCTGAGAAACCTATTTTTCTTCCCCTTGAGAAAACAGGCTATTGACCCTTGTTCACAAAGAACTAACTTTTGCCTTTGATATGCTAAAAACATTGCCTTGTATTTGAATGCGAAAGATACCTTCCTTCCACGTATGATAAGCATCTAAGTCATCTACATCAACCACTATTGATAAAGGTTATGCACGAGTCTTCTACCAATCTATGTTCTGGGAAATTCTTATATACCAAAGAATTTTCATCAGAAATCATTGTCTAAGGCAATTGCCACTTCTGTTTTGTACCCTATACATTTTTTCAATAAAGAAAGCTGACTCTCGGGTCAGTGCAGAGATGCCTGATGAAGAGCAGAGAAACCTGCCTAGTGATCAGAAAGAAACTCGAGGCTCTTGCACTCCCTTCCACAGACACCGTCCATCCTTCAGGGAGCCTTGGACCTGCTGGAGCCAGAATCTGGCAGCAACTGACTGAAGGGGAGAAGATATTTGCAAATGACATATCTGATAAAGGGATAGTATCAAAAATCTATAAAGAACTAACCAAACTCAACACGAAAAAACTGAATAATCTAGTGAAGAAAAGAACAAAGGACGTGAAAAGATGTTCAGCATTGCTCATCATCAAGGAAATAGAAATCAAAACCACAATAGGATACCACACCACACCTGTCAGAATGGCTAAAATTAACACCTCAAGAACAACAGATGTTGGTGAGGATGTGGAGAAAGGGGAAGCCTTTTGCACTGCTGCTAAGAATGTAAAGCCATGTGGGCACTCTGGAAAACAGTTTGGAGTTTCCTCAAAAAACTGAAAATAGAATTACCTTATGACCCAGCAATTTCACGATGAGGTATTTACACAAAGGATATAAAAATGCTGATTCAAAGGGGCATATGCACCCCAATATTTATAGCAGCACTATCAATAGTAACCAAATTAATGAAAGAGCCCAGATGTCCTTCCACTGAGAGATGGATAAAGAAGATGTGGTATAAATATATACATTTGAATATTACCAGGGGGTCAAAAAGATTAATATTGCCATTTGCAATAGTATGGACAGGACTAGAATGCATTATGCTAAGTGAAATAAGTTAGTCAGAGAATGACAAATACCATATGATTTTAGCCATATGTAGAATTTAAGAAACAAAAGGGATGAGCATAGTGGAAGGAAAGGAAAAATAATATAAAAGTAGGGAGACAACCCATAAGAGAGTCTTAAATACAGAGTGCATACTAAGGGTTGCTGGAAGGGAGGTGGGTGGGATGGGCTAATTGGTCATGGGTACCAAGGAGGACACTTGTTCAGATGAGCACTGGGTGTTATAAGAAGTGATACATTCCACTCCTGTACCCATTATTACCCTACACATGAACTACTTTGGATTTAAATAAAATAAAAGAAAAAATCAAAATCCTAGAGGAGAACACAGGTAGCAAACTCTTTGACCTTGGTTGGAGCAACTTGTTACTAGATACATTGCGAAAGGCAAGAGAAACAAAAGTAAACATGAACTATTGAGACCTCATAATAATAAAATGTTTCTGCACAGCAGAGGAAACAATCAACCAAACTAAAAGACAGCCTATGGGATGGGAGAAGATATTTGCTAACGACATATCTGATAAAAAAAATCTTTAAAACAAAATCTATAAAGAACTTGGGGTGCCTGGGTGGCTCAGTCAGTTGGCATCCAACTTTGGCTCAGGTCATGATCCTACAGGTCGTGGGATTGAGCCCCGCATCAGGATCTGTGCTGATAGCTCAGAGCCTGGAGTCTGATTCAGAGTCTGTGTCTCCCTCTCTCTCTGCCCCTCCCCAGCTCACATCTCTGTCTCTCTTTCTCAAAATAAAATAAAGACATAAAAAAAAAAGAATATGCACACTCTTGAGGGTCAGAGGAGACCAATGAGGAATGCTCTACAGCTGTGATTCTAGTGGTCAGTGCCAGAGCAAGTTATGGATAGAAACAAACAGTAGAGCATCATGTGGTTCACTCAGTTAGGAGCCAGGAAGCTGCTAATCCCTCCTCCACTCAGCTAGGTGAGCAGGGCAGCTCACGGGGTCACATGTTCAGAGCAGGGATTAGTTTGTAACTGGCTGTCCATATTTTTCACTCATTAGGATTTTTCACATATCCTTACTGCATAGTCTTTTGAGTCAAGAATAATTTATTTTTATGAGTGCCAAAAAATGCATTTTCTTGAGAAAAAGAGTAGTTAAGCTTGCGGGGCAGCATGGAGATCCTGAGCTTGACTCATCCTTGAAACACAGCTTGATAAGCACCAAACTATTTGGAACACCTAGGAATTTGATCTGGGGATTAACACAACAATCTGAATAACTTGAGCCACAGCACTTGGCAGGTAGGCAATGCAGAGAGGAAAACTGGAGGAGGGAATAGCCATGGATGGTAGGAGCTGTTTTATCAGAGAGAGGTCAGAGAAAAAGAAGGGGATTGGGATCTTCAGGAAAGGCACTCCCCCGAAAGTAGCTGAAAAGAAACAGGGAGAAAGGGGGAAAACACTCTTAGGTTTCAGTATCACCAGGAATCTATAAGCAGTGGAGTGCAGAGTACGAAGTTTCCGAGCTCAGTGCCTGGCGGTGCTCTGGTGAGGAAGTAGGGGAAATCCCCTGTGAGGAATCTGAACAAACAACAACAAAACAGACTGTAATACAGAGAACAAACTGGTAGTTGGCAGAGAGGAGGCGGGTTGGGGGAAAGACAAAATAAATAAAGGAAATTAAGAAGTACAAACTTTCAGTTACAAAGTAAGTAAGTCAGAGATGAATAGTACAACATAGGGACTATAGTCAACAGCATTTAAACAATGTAGTAGAATGACAGATGATGACTCTATTTATTGTGGTGTGCTTTGAGTAGTGCATACAATTGTTTATGTTTTATTGTGTGCTTCATGTTTTTATTTAAATTCTAATTGGTTAACATATAGTGTAATATTGGTTTTAGGAGTAGAATTCAGTGATTCATTACTTACATACAACACCTAATGCTCATCACAAGTGCCCTCCATAATACCCATCACTTATTTAGGCCATCCCCTGCCCGAATCCCCTCCAGCAATCCTCAGTTTGTTCTCTAGGGATAAGACTCTTATGACTTGCATTCCTCTCTTTTTTTCCCTTTCTCCTAAGTTCATCTGTTTTGTTTCTTAAATTCCACATGAGTGAAATCATATCGTATTTATCTTTCTCTGTTCATCTCATTGTAAATCAATGTGTTGTGCACCCAAAACCAATATAATGTTTTATGTTAATTATTCTTCAATCAAAAAATGGAGTGTGTGTGTTTGTGGGGGGTGTGTGGATAGACTCCACGTTGAAGGAGGTTGTTATTTAAAGAGGCTGACCAAAGTGTGCTAGGCTGATGGCAGGTCCCATTTGTGTTTCTTTTTGAAAAAGGCAGCTTTTGGGTAAATCCCTAGCAAGGGACTCAAATCATGAGACACTATTGAATATTGAAAATGAACCGAGGACTGAAGGGGGAGAGAGAGGGGGGAAGGGGGTATTGGCCATGGAGGAGAGCACTTGTGGAGAGAGGCACTGGGTGTTATATGGAAACCAATTTGACAATAAACTATTATAAATTTTAAATAAAGAAAAAGGCAGCTTTATTGACCTAAAGTTCACATAGGTCTTATTTCTTGAACTACCTGTCAGTAAAATAGATGCTTGTTTTTGAAGACATTAATGAAAATATTTTTAAAAAGAGGGGCTTTGAGAGCGCTCATCTAGAACAGTTACAAGATAGCAAATGAAGAATCCGAGATGCAAGACATTGTGTAGGGAATATTTCTTTACATTTTTGTAGAAATGAGAAAATAGATTGTGCATATTTGCTCATGTGTTCATAAAATGAAAATATAAGGGTAACATTGTCCCCTCCAGTACAGAAATTTGATAAATGGCCCTTGTGTGTGGAAGGACTTATTATTGTATACATCTCACAACTCTTGAATTATATAATATATAGTGGGTTTCTATTAAAAAAGTAAATGAAAAAAAATAGGACTTGAACCCTGAATATGGCTGCCAAGGACACAGGACTACCCCCTATTCAGTCCCCACCCCAAATAGATATACTGCCTTTAATTAATTTCCTCAGTAACAACCCAGAGTTAATAAAGACTCTTCAGGTTTCAGGGCTCAGTCTTTGAGAAGACTACCCTTACTTCAGATATTATCTGTGTTTGGGGAGATGTCCAAGGTCATGCGGACATCCAACCAACTGTCTATATATTTGATGGTCCCTATAACCAGAAAGTCTTTATAATTGATTAGAATAATTCACAGAAGTCAGGAAGGTTTTATTTAACCTTTAACAACTCGAGTTTTATTTAAAAGGATACATACAGTGTGAGGTATGAAAGGGAATACACAGCTTCCATGCCCCTCGCCCACTGAATCACCGCACATCACCCTTGCAGAACATCAATACATAACGTCACCCAAGATGTCCACTGAGTCTTGGTGTCCAGAGTTTCGATGCCCCATTCAATACAAAGAAATGAGTGACCAAATCACTGCCACTTGATTGAACTCAATTTCCACCTCCCTTTTTCTCAGAGGACCAACTGGCCACCCTCTACTCACATGCGTGGTCTTTCTGGTGACCAGTCCCTGACCTGAAGCTATCCAGGAACCTGTCAGCAATCATTTCATTAGCATAACAAAGTCATCTCCCATCACTCTGGAAATTTCCAAGGCTTTTGAAGTTCTGTGCCAGGAACCATGGACAAGGACTAGATATGCACATTTAGATTTCACGCCTCACAGAGTTTGGGTTATCCAGGGTTAATGGGGTGAGGAGGTTGGTGGGGGACTTAATGTCATTTTCCCAGGACTCGGGCCTGTGTTCTCTGATTATGGACTCAGAATCTGCCTGGACTGGTACCTAAGGCCTGGTTAGGGTGTCCTCTCAGGGGGTCACTGAGAAGCCTCCTGCATGGGGTTCTGTGCCTTCCTCTCCTCATGATGCCAACAACACAAAAGCTGTAATCAACGTGACTTTCAGTTTCACTTCCCGGCAACAGCTGTGTTTCTCAGAAAAGGAGCCATCTAACTTCGATTTTACTTTCTGTGCTTGGAAATGCAGGGCTCTTCAATATGACAGCTGCTTCTTTTCTATTGGCCAGATTGTTGTGAGGGTGGAGCAGAGAACAGAGACTATTTAAGTCCTGCCATCTCCTCACACCTAGTTTAAACATTTGGTGGAACAGCCAGCTCTTTAATCTGTGCAGTGACCGCCCCAGCACACAGAAACTATTCCAGTGCAAGGCCAATCTCTGGACAGGAGTGTTCCTGCTGCTGTAGGCAGCAGAGAGTACTTTAAGCAGACTCAGCATTTCCTGTGCTGTCAGAGGACACATTCAGAATCCACTCTGACACAAGGAGTCTCCTTTCTTTCAGGAGCTGGTAAGCAAGAAATCACTTTGGATTGAGTGCTCGTCTAAAAATACAATTATACATTTGTAGGTCTGAGTAGGTAGGAGAGTCTGGATGCTTGCTTTTGGGTGCTGTGGACATGAAAGGCTGAGGGACAGGATGGCTGGTGGATGACTGTGAGCCATTTAGAGAATTTAACTATTTGAAGTATTTTCAGAGAAAAACCTTGATTTCTGTGAACTGCAGAAGAATCTTGTGAGTGTCAGGGTGTCCGTGGATAGGGGCTTTCCCCAAGAGCTTCTGCCATCAGACACCCCTCATCTCACATCTGTTTAAAAACAGAACTCAAGTGCAAGTTTTAAACAGCTGATTGAGTTTATTAAATGATTCATATTAGGCAACATCTTATCTGCCTAACACATAAGTTCTAGCAATCAGAAAGGAACTTGATAGAACTGTATGGAAGGAAATGTTCTTAAAGGAATAGAGAAAGAAAAAAAATTGTTAGCCAAAAATCTACTGTTTGAGTCAAGATCACTCTCCTAAGGGGAAGGGGAAGGGCCAATCAGGAAATTTCCTACTACTTTCAGCTCCTGTTCAGTGATTCTTACAGCTTTTGATGATTCTTTGCATGGTAGTCACATGTCATGATGTCTTTGCTTAATCTCTGGGATGTTCGCAGGTGACAACTTCAGGGTCACAATTTTTGAATAATCCATCCTCTTCATTCTTTTTCTGATGGTCCAGTCTCAGGGAGGTTATTTACCTAGTGGTTAGTATCCATGAACATTTAAAGCTTTGGCAGAATACAATGCACCTTTCAGATTATTATGATTTTTATAAGCAGGAAAATTTTCAATAGCTAGAGTGTACTTTACCATGGTTCCAGATCCAAACAATCAAAATCAAATAAGTCAAAGAAAGACCCCACTGAAGGAGTCATCTTTTTAAGCTATGTGGCTTGATAGTGATTTTATGTAGTTGTGCCTCAACTCCCCCAGAAGTGTTAATCCAGATGCACCAGGTGGTGCTGGTCACAGTACAGACAGTTCTTGCTAGGCTAAAAGATAATAAGAGACTATCTTATTGTCAAGAGATTCTTTGCCCAGAGAGTCTAAGGATCTTGTTGGGCATCTATTGTCTTACCCATGGGTTCTGACATATCTTTTGGAGTTTGGGGAAAGTTCCTGATCCAATCGTCATGTTATTTACTCCTAGTCAGAGGAGGCAAATCTTGAGTCATGAAAGGCCCCACACTGATGTAAACCTAAGGGAGCTGATGCCTTGTTTTGGTTGAGAGAGTTCGGGACCCAATTCGATTTTCTCTTAACATAAAGTAAAAAGTTTAAATGCAGGAGGTTACCCTCTTCTTAGTCATGGGTTAAGACTTACATCTGAGGGCATTATTTTTCCAGGATTACACCAGAGTAATAAAAGGAAAAGAAGGAGGAAGGGTTTTATATGAAGGGTCAGCTATGAAGCCTTGCTCTGTTGTCTTGGGTGAAAACAGTCTACCTCAATATCAGCTACTTATCTTCCTCATCAGTTTGAATTAGAGATCTCTAGCATCAGTACAGGACTAGATGTCAACTGGAGCCTTCTGTAATTATGAGGTGTGTACCTAAGAGTCCACACCTTCTAGTTTTGGAACAATGTCACAGTTGGAGTACTTTAAAACATCCCCATCAATGGGGTTCAAATGCTGCATTTTTCTGAAGACATTTCCAGAGTACCCAGTCACCAGACTCTTCAGTATGATAGACAAGATCCTTTAAATTGGGATCTGGGAAGACTTCCTTAAGTTGATTACAGGCTACTGTGTAGAACATTAGTGACTTTGCTGTAATTGGCCATACTAGCATGAGATAAGATATCAGCAGAAAGTTGTATAGCAAGAGACATCGGTCTGCCAGTGGCTATGCTGTGCGGGGTGAGATTCCATTAGCCAAACAGGTACTGCAAACAATCAGCGAGTGCAAAGGCAATACCTTAGGCCAGATGAATCTGGTAGTTCGGGCTAGTTTAAAATTTTTAAGTTTGAGATTCACATTAGATCTCTCAACCTTGCCTGATGATTAGGGTGATAGCAACAGTGATAATTCCAAGAAGTTTGCAAGGTTTATGTTAAGCAGGTATAACTTTTCCAATGACTGCCTCAATCACTGGACATTGTAGAAGCCATAACACATGGAAAACATATTGTCTAACTTCCTTTACCACTAAGAGGGCATCAGCCCAGCAGCAGGGGGAGTGACAACCTAATTGAAACACATACATATAATATCAAGAACATGTTGGTGACCCATGCTTGGTGGCAGTTGATAAAAACCATCCACAGGTATTCAAAGTCCAGGCAGAATAAGTGTAAGACCTCTGGGGCCAAAACCAATTGTCAGGATAATGCACCTGACAATTCAGACATTGATGGTACACTTTACACAATATTATAGAAGTCTCCTCACTAATGTCTAGTCATAGTTTAAGTAATCTTTAATGAACTATGATGCATGAAGGAATGAAAAAAGATGGGGGGGCAATTTACTAGGGTGTCTGGAGGGATCAAGCAGCTGTCTTAGATTTCCCAAAGTCCTGAGAGTTCAACTTACAGCCATTGTTTATCCATTTTATTGTCTCTGGTTCAGAAATGAACTATTGTCATGTTAATCTGGCACGTGGCTAAACATCCACATGCAAAAATCTTGCAATAAAGGGATATTTTTGCAGCAGCAAAATGGATATTATCCATGTGTGCCACGGTCTTTATAAGTTCTTTAGCTGGATGCCTTTGCATGAACGTCACCTGGAGCATTTCTCTGATACTCTGGGTCTGTTCTTTTAGTGTGAGTCTCAATTTTGATGACAGCAATTTCAGAACATAAGAGAATAATTACAAATGATAACATTATACTAGGACCCATCAAATTTCTAGGAATTCCTCACATGTTTTGGTTTCTAGGAAGATCACTTAAATGGTAAGGAAACTATCACGAGCTATTACCAAAACTAAATCAAATGTTAAAGAAAACAAACAAGACCTTTGTTCTTTCAACAGTTGGGAAACCAAATTCTAACTTTGCACCAGCATACTTTTGTATTAGAATATATTCATTTCATTGCCATTCTGACAATGTGAAATGTTCATTTACAAAGATTTCTTTTATGGTCTTTCTATAACTTCTTTTGCCTTAAAACTAAAAGTGCATCTCCGGTCCACATACACTTTGTTTTAGTAAAAGCACCTGTTATACTATTCTTTCATTCAGAGAACTTCCATTGCTTTTTTAGTGGCTTTAATGACACACATTAATTAGAGTTCTTAACACATACAAACTTTAATTTATAGGAAAATTAAATAGTAAGCACTGGCTAATTTTGTGTTACTCCAGTATTTGGTGATTAAATTCATAAATACATTTCAGAATTTCCAGAAACATATGCTTTTTTATAGAAGTCTCCTCACTAATGTCAACTTAATAAAGCATGCCAAAGTAGTTTACCAATAGACCTACTCTTCTCTTTACTTTCTATGTAATAAAGAAGCCACAATTAGAGAAACCAGTATCTACCAATCAATGTTTCTGTATTTATCTTACCTGAAGATGATCTAGATATTGAACGAATTTAATTTAAATCATTGCTTATTCTAACTCAGCAAAACTTTAAGATTTCAGTTTATCAAAAAGACTTTGAAAACTATTTAAAAGTTTACTTAAGGGATGCTTGGGTGGCTCAGTCAATTTAGCATCCAACTTTGGCTCAGGTCATGATCTCATGGTTTGTGAGTTCGAGCCCTGCATTGGACTCTGTGCTGACAGCTCAGAACCTGGAACCTGCTTCAGATTCTGTGTCTTCCTCTCTCTGCCACTCCCCCGATTGCACTCTGTCTTTCTCTCTCAAAAATAAATACACATTAAAAAATTTTAAGTTTACCAAAAATTTTCTCTCTCTAATAAAATTTCTCTAAAATAATAAATAAATGGAGTGTCTTGGTGGTTAGTGGGTTAGTCATCCAACTTCTGGCTCAGATCATGATCTTACAGTTCATGAGTTTGAGCCCTGCATAGGGCTCTGTGCTGACAGCTCAGAGCCTGGATCATGTTTCAGTGTTCTGTGTCTTCACTTTTCTCTCTTTCTCTTGGCCTCTCCCCTTCTTGTGTTCTTTTTCCCTTTCTCTCAAAAATAAGTAAACATTAGAAATATAAATAAACAAATAAATAAATTAAATTATCATATGTTTTTTAATCCTTTTCCTGATTGATATGATATGTCACATTGATTGTTTTGTGAATATTGAACCAACCTTGCATCCTGGGAATAAATCCCGCTTGATCATTCTCTCAGTTTGTATTTTTTACAGAGAAAGACAAACACAGAGAAGGTTTTATTTTTAATTTTTAGAATCCTTATTTTTGAGAGAAGGATAGACAGAGTGCAATGGAGGAGGAAGACAGAGAGAGAGAGGGAGACACAGAATACAAAGCAGGCTCTAGGTTCTGAGCTGGCAGCACAGAGCTGGCAGCAAGCTCAGATTCACAAACTGTAAGATCATGACCTGAGCCAAAGTCAGACACTTAACCCACTGAGCCACCAAGGCTCCCTGAGAGAGAGAATCTTAAGTAGGTCCCACACCCAGCACAGAGGCTGTTGCTGTGCTCAATCTCATGACCTTGAGATCATGACCTGAGTCCAAATCAAGAATTGGATGCTTAACCACTGAGCCATGCAGGCCTCGCAACCCCTAGTCTACTTTAAAAAAATTTTATACCAGAGATATTATCAATTTATTTATTTGACTTTAGGTAAACAAGGGAAGAATAAAAATTAAAAATTAGTTTTAATGCTGATAACTCTAGCTACATGTTTATGTTAAGTAAACCATCAGCCTTGTCTTATCTTTAATGCTGAATATTATTCCAGGTCACATGTACTTGAAGAGCATCTAGCTTAGTTTCTATCTTTCTGAGAGTTTTAGATTGCCCAGTTCTTATAAGGGCTTGCCTTCAAAGCACCTAAATAGAGATCTATTAAAACAAAACCTTCCAGAGGTAGTAAAATATCACTACACACACACACACACACACACACACACGGACACGAACACACACACAGACACACAAACACACAGAAAATAACATTAAAATTACCAATATTTGTATGGAAGATTTTCAGGATTTGTGTTTATACCTGGAATTAATCCTAAGGAAGTTGTGCCAGAGATTGGGCATGACATCCATTTTTGGCAGTTTGTATTACAAAAGGCCTCTTTTCCTTTTTCCCTACTTACTTTCCAGTGATTGTGGTGTGTTTCTATTTCAAAGACATGATAAGATGTGTAACTTTAAGGGGCAAAGAAAGAATGCAAGTTCCTCCAAAGGACTTTGGTCTCCTAAGACCAATAGCTCACAAACCCTTTGACATAAACAGGGGAAGTTTTGGGATTGGCAAAGGAATAGGTGAACTTTGAATTGTATCTTGAGATGACTTTTGTTTATGGTTTCTGTCAAGGCACTTTAGACACAGGATGACTTACAATGAGTACTCAAATAAAGGAGGATCGTGGAAAACAGTAAGAATCATATCAGTCGTAGATTTTTGTATTGGATACTTACATTTTTGTTGTTGTTTACATTTCTTTTTACCAGCTTTCTTCAATGACTGTTTCAATGAAGCTATTTTTGGAATTTTGAAGCCTTTGCTGTTAAATGCACTTTTTAAAAAAAATTTTCTTGGATATTCTCAAAATGGCCATTGTAATTCCCCTGAGGGCTGGTAGCAGTTTAGTAGACACTAGCAATAAATGGAATTTAACCCCCATTCCTGTACAGCTATATCTAGCTTTGGATAGGGGGCAACCCACACATTATTTTCTGGCCTTATTTTGTGGTTGCAACCTGACAGTTACCAAGTCATTATTTGGGGCACAAAACATGCTTGTAGATTTTAATGGCTTCCAGAATCATAGTTCTTTTTGTTCATTTTTGTTTAAATTCCAGTTAGTTAAAATACAATGTAATATTAGTTTCAGGTGTACAGTTTGTTGGCTCAACCCTTAATGTACAACACCTGGTGCTCATCACTCCAAGTGCACTTGTCAAACCCCATCACCTGTCTCACCCATCCCCGTCCCCACCGTCTGGTAACCATCAGTTTCCTATATAGTTAAGAGCTTGTTTCTTGGTTTGTGTTTTTGTTTTATCCCCTTGATCACTTGTTTTGTTTCTTAAATTTCACATATGAATGATATCACAAGGTATTAATCTTTTACTCTCTGACTTATGTTGCTTAGCATAATACTCTCTACCTCCATCCACTGGATACAAATGGGAAATTACATTATACTCTATAGCTAAGTAATAGGTCATTGCATGTGTATGTATATGTTGTGTGTGTATATATATATATCGTATGTATACGTACGTTGGTGTGCACACATGTATATGTATATACACACACAAACATGTATATATACACCACATCTTTTTTTGTTTTTAAATGTTTTTAATGCTTATTTATTTTTGAAGGAGAGATACAGAGCATGAGTGGGGAAAGAGCAGAGAGAGAGGGAGATACAGATTTTGAAGCAGGCTCCAGGCTCTGAGTTGTCAGCACAGAGCCCAATGCGGGGCTCAAACCAACAAACCATGAGATCATGACCTGAGTGGAAGTTGGACGCTCAACTACCTGAGCCAACCAGGCGCCCCTATGAACATCTTCTTTATCTATTCATTAGTTGATGGACTTTTGGGCCCTTTCCATAATAAGAAAATTATTGATAATGCTGTTATAAATATCAGATTCCAAGTGTCCCTTCAGATCAGTATTTTTGCATCTTTTTGGTAAATGCCTAGTAATGCAATTGCTAGATCATAGCGTAGTTCTATTTTTTACTCTTTGTGGAAACTTCAAACTGCTTTCCAGAGTAGCTGCACCAGTCTGCATTCCCATCAAGAAGGAAAGGCAGAACCATAGTTCTTAGATATAAACAATAAACACATAAACAATGTGTCAGAGGGTAGAAAACTTAACTCTTTGGATTTCAAAGCTCCCATTTACTTTTTCTTTGTTTGTTTATTCATTTGATAATTTACTACTTTTCCTTCAGCTAAGCCTTTACCTCATGTACATATTAACAGAAACCACCAGTACTGTGGTAGTGGAACTATGGACATCAGCCATAGCCAAAGACCTAGGGACTGGTGGGGGCAAGGATTGATGCAGTGGACCTCCAAGAATGGGGACTACAGAGTGATTCCACACACGTGGAGAAGTTGGCTGTCACCAACGGTTCCCAACTTGAAATCAGAGTTCACAACCAAGGGCTAGGTCTATCAGTTACTGTGGACTGTTCAGGAGAATGCTCTCTACACCTCACCATCAATTTCCATCATGGTCTAAACCAGCAGATTCCATTAATGGAGACTCCAGACAGGTAATAGGGTACAGACCAAGCCAGCAGACAGCAGAAAATGGAGACT
>PJEM01013113.1:0-42784 GCA_004023845.1 Helogale parvula
ACACATGTCATGTTGGAGAATTAGGGCCCAGACACACGTCATGTTGGAGAGTTAGGGCCTAGACACACGTCATGTTGGAGAGTTAGGGCCCTGACACATGTCATGTTGGAGAATTAGGGCCCAGACACACGTCATGTTGGAGAGTTAGGGCCCAGACACATGTCATGTGGGAGAGTTAGGGCCCTGACACATGTCATGTGGGAGAGTTAGGGCCCCGACACATGTCATGTGGGAGAGTGAGGGCCCTGACACATGCCATGTTGGAGAGTTAGGGTTTATTTGCAGCATGAAGGATGAGGTTAAAAGTCAGCCCGGAAGTGAATTTTTTTTTGGTGGAGCTTAAAATGTGCTGGGGAATGTGGGCAAAACAGCATGCTGGGAGGCCAGACAAGAGACTCTTAGAAGTGTGGATGCGAGAGAGAAGGCCCAGGGATGCCTGAGCGGCTCAGTCAGTTGAGTGTCTGACTTAGGTTTCAGCTCAGGACCTGAGATCAAGCCCCGCACTGGGCTCTGCTGACAGTGAGGAATCTGCCTGCAATTCTCTGTCTCCCTCCCTTCCTCCTTTCCTTTCTCCACCCTGCCTTCTCTCTCCCTTGCTCCCTCTCTCCGCCCCTCTTCCCCGCTCATGCATGTGCTCGCTTGCTCTCTCTAAAAAAAAAAGAAAGAAAGAAAATGAAGGCCGGAACTAGATGTGTGGCTGTGGGCTGGGCTTGGGGACCAGGGGCTGGGCCGGACCGGGGTCTTGGAGCTGTGAATGGTGGCATTTGGTACGTGCTTGTTCTTCAGACTTTATTGTTCTTCAGACTTTAAGGAACTCTCTGAATCATGCTAGCAGCTTTCCAGCATTGCTGTTGAAACCTTGTAGACACACAGTTAGACCGTCAGTCAGAAAATCCTTGGTCAGGGATGAGCCAGGAAGTGCTGCCCCGAAAGAATTCTGCCCTGACTGTCGCATTGGCCGCGTCCTTCCACCTCGACGGTCAGCGGTGGGTGGAGCGAGGGGCAGGGAGGGTCGGGGAGCGCGCTCCGTTCAGGCGAGCATGACATGCTCTGCTGAGGGCGACGTTCAGCTTAGTTCTCTTCTTTCTTTTTCAAAGTTTATTTTCGAGAGAGAGCGCGAGTGAGGGAGGGGGAAGAGAGCGAGAGGATAAATGAGAATATCCCAGGCTCCGTGCTGTCAGCACAGAGCCCAGTGTGGGGCTTGAACTCACGAAACCATGAGATCACGACCGGAGCCAGGATCAAGAGTCAGACACTGACTGAGTGGCCTACGCAGGTGCCCCGAGCTTGGTTCTCAGAGACCCGCTCTCGCCGCCCAGCCGCAGGACGGGCGGCCTGAGCGGTGCGGCGTCCGCATCCCCCGGCTTCTCTTAATGGTGCCGGCCAGTCATGTCGGAGCGTTTCTGTTCTCGGCTTCAAGTTTCTAAGAATTTTCTCTTGTAATCACAGCTAGAACAGGAGAGAAGAGAGGCAGAAATGAGGGCCAAACGGGAAGAGGAGGAGCGAAAGAGGCAAGAAGAGCTCCGGAGGCAGCAGGAGGAAATCCTCCGCAGACAGCAGGAGGAGGAAAGGAAGCGGCGAGAAGAGGAAGAGCTCGCCAGGAGGAAGCAGGTACACCTGGGGGAGCGCGGCAGCCTTGGCGCTAAGCCGCATGCGCGGTTCTCGGAGACGGGCTCTTGAAGTTGAGTTAACAGCAGGGTCGGATCAGAACTTTAGGAGAGTCACTTCCTGTAGAATAAACGTGTTACCCACTAGCAGAAGTAGTCAGTTTCAGAAGTCACTAAGTCTTTGCTTAATTATATACTTGTTTTTATTTCTACTTACTTATTAGTGAGAGAGTGAGTGTGCAGGGGAGAGGGGCAGAGAGAGGGACGCTCAGCTTTACTTAAGTATTTTATTTATGACCAGTGAGGAGCGGTTTTCATGTATTTTAACCACTAATGTATCTTTTCTTTGGGAGTTCTCTTTTCGTGTGCTTGATCGGTTTTTCTGTTGGGATTTTTTACTTAGTTGAAAAAATCCACTCTGAAATAACTCCTAAATGTAGCTTTATCTCACATTTCATCCCCCTGTTGGCCGCAAGAAGTACCCATGGAAAACAAGAGTCCATGCTGAAATTAGATGTGAACTGCTGATACTCCTTAGAGTTACACTCTACACTAGCGTGTGAGGGCTCTAGGAGTATTGCAGTAAGAGATCAGGCGAATTCTCTGTGGCTCAGGATACCCTAAATTATTTTGACAATGAGACCCTTTCTTTGTACTTGTGCCTTTGTTCTTCAGATACGTTCTAGAATCCATGGCTTTACTCAGTACTTCTGACCAGAGAACTTGTTCCTACCACACCAGGCGTTTTGGGTTCTATGTTGATTTGATCTATGTTCTAGGTTCTCAGTTGATTGATAGATAGATAGATAAACGAGAACTAATGGTACCAGTGGAGAAACCAAAGCCCGGTGCCGACCTCAATGTAGCCCTTTCTGGGGTCAGTCAGTAAATGAAGTAGCTAATGTAGAATCCAGGGTAGATTCTCAGTGTAGTGCTACTTCACTACTAATACTTTAAATACAAATTATTTTAATGGTTGATATGTCTACTCCGAACTCACTCACTTTACTTTTTACTGTAGATCCTGGTTATATCCTTTTTATATTAATGTTAAAGAACCTTAGCAGCATATAGTCTGTTTCTATTCAAATTATAATGGGATATATTAATTGAGATCCAGAGTTTTTCCTCCCTCTCTCCCTCTCTCTCTCTCTCTCTCTCTCTCTCTCGCTCCTCCCCCCTCCCTCCCTCTCTTTCTCCTCCCTCTCCACACATACACGTGCGTGCACACATACACACAGACACCTTTTTTTTTAATTTAGGAAGAAGCCCTGCGGCGTCAGAGGGAGCAGGAAATTGCGTTAAGGCGACAGCGAGAGGAGGAGGAGAGACAGCAGCAGGAGGAGGCTCTCAGGAGACTGGAGGAGAGGAGGAGAGAGGAGGAGGAGAGGCGGAAGCAGGAGGAGCTGCTGCGCAAGCAGGTGACGCCTGGCTGCTCTGCCCGTGGCCGCCGTGAAGCCGGGGCTCTGTGGTCGGCCAGTGTCGGGGTGTGAGACCTGACTCCCGCTACCGTGTAATGGCTGTTCTACATGTAATTGTGAAAGCTGAAGGAAATATCAATGAACTGAACCCCCCAAGAGTACCAGACAGAAATCTAAAGGCCTTTGAAAAACCAGATGTCAGATCTGCAAGTCCACCACTTCTGCCTGAGGGCGCTCTGCAGTTTTTTACCCCGTGCAGTGCTGCGCGGCGCTTCCGCAGGCTGCGAGCGGCCGCCACTGTCCAGTCCCCGGCCGGCCGCGCCGTCTGCCTCCGCAGGCAGCCGGAGCCCCCAAAGCGTCTTCTTTTAATGTTTGAGAACTTAGGGGTTTTTTAAAAATAGACTTTATTTTTAGAACAGTACTAGATTTTCAGAAACATTTGGTTACTAATATAGCTTCCTCTAGTATTATCTTATATTAATACAATGTGACAAAACCAATATTGATCCATTATTTTTAACTGAAGTCTATAGTTTTTTCACATTTCCTCAGTTTTTCCTCTAATGTTCTTTTTCTGTTCCCAGATCCCAAATCCAAAATACTACATTTAGTTGTTTCCTTAGCTGCTGCTTCATTGTGACGGTTTTTCAGGCTTTCCTTGTTTTTGATGACTTTGACAGTTTTAAGGAATAGTGGTCTGTATGTTGTAAGGTTAACCCTCTATTAGAATTTATCTGACATTTTTCTCACAGTTAAACTGAAGCTATGGGTGTTTGTAAAGTAGATCACACAGAGGCAAAATGCCATTTTCATCATTCTGTATCAAGGGTGCCTATTATCGACATGACTAATGACCACTGGTGTAGACCTTGGTCACCTGGCTGTGGCCATACTTGTGAGTTTTCTCAGAGTAAAATTACTCTCTTCCCCACGTACCGTGCTCTTTGGAAGGAAATCACTGTGGGCAGTCCACACTTCTGGGTGCAGAGTGACACAACCTGGTGATTACCTGCTTTTGGCTAAATTCTTGATTGAAACTCTTTGACAACCTGAATACAATTAGAGTAGATAGCCTCAAGGGTAGCTGGTACATTGATCCGTCAGTTGGTTTACTCATTTAACAGCATGTTTGGTTGAGGTACTGTGTGCTGCTAATTGGGCATATTTCTCTGATAGAGTATGAGACCTTTAAAGAAATGGTTTCTGTCCTCAAGAAGGTCACAGACTGTGTTGGTGATGATTATACAAGAAATAAATGCCACAGTTAGGGTACATCAGCTGCAACACCAACGTATTCACCTAAAAATAGTTTAAACAACAGATCACATGTCAAGGAGATAGGCAGTTTAAGTCTGTGATGTCATTAAGGATCCAGGTCCTTTGCAAACTTCTGCTTGGCTGTTTTGTAGGTGGGTTGACTTTTGACGTTAGAGTTTCATGTCCTGATTAGGCGTTTTGTATACTGTACCCTTGCATAGCCTGTAAGGGAATGGCCCTTCTCTTATGCTTCTTTCGTTTTGGAAGAATATCTTCTCCAGAAGCCTCCCAGCAGGCATCCCTTTGGCGTAAATCATATCACACGGGTGCCCCTAGTTACATTGGAAACGTAAAATGCGAAATCTGGCATTTTAGACCTCTGCGGTGACAGAGGCTCTGTCTGTAAGGAAGATGCCTAAAAGGAATGGTTGTTGGCGAGGTAGAAATAATTGTTGTCACAGGTGGGAGCAAACAGAGGACAAGGTGTAATAGGAGAGCATGAAAAGGTGGGGGAGCGGGGAGGTGTCTGGGTGGTTCGGTCGGTTAAGTGTCTAAGTGTTGATCTCAGCTCAGGTCTTGATCTCAGAGTCGCGAGTTCAGGTCTTGCATTGGGTTCCACACTGGACATGAAGTCAATTTTAAAAAAAAAAAGGAGGAAAGGAAAGGCAGAGGGGATGCCCACGTCCCAAAGGCTGGGGAAGTCGTCATTCACAGAGCGGTTGACACCTGCGCTTAGTTCTGGAGAACGAAGGGGGGTGTGCTGTCTGGATAGAGCACAGACAGAACTGTAGGTGCAGTAAGCAGACTCCGTGACGGAAGGCGAGGGGCGTTCCAGAGTGCACGTGGGAATGGCTTTGGAAAAGGGAAGCAGAGGGGTGTGAGTCAGGGATGGAATTTACGTGATCTTGTAAGGGTGCTCTGGTTCCAGACCTGGCTGAGGCTTTCTGGGCAATCTGTCCCTGCAAGGGCCCGGGAGCTTTTCAGACTCAGGACGCCGAGTCTGAAAAGCTAACTCTGCCTTGATGTAGGAACAGTTTCCAGAAGCTTTGCTACAGTTGGTGGGTGATCTCTTAGAGCAGTACTTACCACAAACGGTCAAAGTGACATTTCTTTTCTGAAGAAGTCAGCAAATAAATTAAAATTTTATCCTGTAAGCATTCTAGGCCTTTGTCGCTACTGTAAATGGATTTTAAAAGAAAACTTCCGTCTTCCGTCATCATAAAGTTTATGATTTTTCTGTTGCTCTGTAGCTTTTTGACAGAAACCTTCAATAACGATTCAAATTTTCTTTAAACACAAATTTTATTCTCTCTTATTTTTCCTTCTGGAAAGGAGGAGGAGGCTGCAAAATGGGCCCGGGAAGAAGAAGAAGCCCAGCGTCGGCTAGAGGAGAACCGGCTGAGGATGGAAGAGGAGGCGGCCCGGCTCCGGCACGAAGAGGAGGAGCGGAAGAGGAAGGAGCTGGAGCTCCAGCGGCAGAAGGAGTTAATGCGCCAGCGGCAGCAGCAGCAGGAGGCCCTCCGGAGGCTGCAGCAGCAGCAGCAGCAGCAGCAGCTGGCGCAGATGAAGGTGAGGGCCGCACGCCGGCCACATGCCCGCCACACGCCGGCACACGGGCCACGTGCTGGTGTCTGTCGGCGGGTGCCGGCAGGAGCGGCAGCAGTAAAGCAGTATGCTCTCTCTAGTACTAAGCGTTACCTCTGCGGCTGCTGCTGCTTTTTTTCCCCCCTGAGTAAGCTTCATCCCCGGTGTGGGGCCTGAACTCACCACCCCGAGATCAAGAGTTGCATGCTCTGGGGGTGCCTTGGTGACTCGGCTGAGTGTCCAACCCTTTATTTCAGCTCAGGTCATGATTTCAGGGTCATGTGGATCGAGCCCTATGTAGGGTTCTGTGCTGAGCATGGAGACTGCGTAGGATTCTCTCTCTCTCTCTCTCTCTCTCTCTCTCTCTGCCCCTTTCCTTCACTCCCTTAAAAAAAAAGAGAGAGTTGCATGTTCTATTGACTGAACCAGCCAGGCACCCCTAGTATGGTTTTTTGATCAATGAAAGATGTGATACAATGTACCATGAAAGGGAATAGCATGAGCGGTGGTATAGGCTCAGCCAAGTAAATCTGCTTGGTTCATGAACTTAGGGTAGCTCAGTAGACATTGGGGGTGCCTATTCTGTGCGCGTTCAGCGCTGTTGAGGCAAAGATCAGTGAGACCAGGCAGCTGCCTCGAGGGAGCTCACAGACTTCCCAGAGGGGAAGACAAACCCTTGGATGTGGAAATAGGAACCGTCCTGCAAGGCTGGAGGCATAGCTGACTTCGGAGGTTTATTGGACTTTGGACTGAGGTAAGGTGTGCGAAGTGTAGTTTGGGAGGATTCAAAGCATTATGTGAGTTAAGTAGGAAGTAAAAGACTGAGCGAGCAGTAGAAGAACAGCGGTGGTGGGGAGAATGGATAGGGAGGGCCAGAGAGAGGCAGTTGGCCTGATAGCAACTAGCAAGACTTGTAGACCTTCTGGATCCGAGGGACGAAGGCAGAGCCGGGGAAGCTCGTGGAGAGGAAGCTGTCGGTGCCCATAAAGTTGTGGCACACGTGATGGGGTGAGAGGGGCAGCTTGATGGCGGGGCCCTCGTAACTTTATGTGGAGTCTGTGGTTAGCAGGAGGCTTAGTGTCTCCTGGGCTCAGGGGTTCACGAGAGGAAGACCTATGAACGGGAAGTTCCGATGCGGAGCGGCGAGTGCAGTGAGAGGCAGCATCAGGCGGCGGCTCTCAGAGGACGAGCGCCTGGGCGTTTGCTGGGAATGCAGATTCACAGGACCCCTCCAGAGCCGCTTGGGCGTAGGATCCAGCAACCTGTGTTTAAACAAAGCCTCCAGGAGTTCTCCTTGCTAAATGTGAGAGCCACTGTCCACATGGAAAGTTCGGGAAGATTTGCTAGAAAATGATAACTTTTAAACTGAGTCATTAGGGAGGGAAAATTAAAACAAAAAAAGCCAAACAGGCAGTTTGGAGAGTGGAGGGGGGTTTTGAGAGAGGAGACCTGGGGTGAGCAGAGGAATGAAGTTCAGAAACACTGTGGTGCTTGGGGAGGAACTTAAAAAGCGGTCACTTAAAAAGCAGTCACTGTGGCTGAGAGTGAGGCGCGCGAGAGGCGCTGGCAGGGTCCGTGTCGCCGTGGCTCGTGTGTGCTCCGTCAGAGAAGCAGGACTTCGCGGTGTGTAGAGCAGAGGGGGCCGCTCAGGTGTTTTCAGCTAGGAGACAGCACTGTCAGGTCTGCAGGAGCAAACGTCAGTTACTCTGAGAGCTAAATGGAAGACGAATCTGGAAGGAATCAAACTGGAGGTCAGCAGAGTGATGCAAGCGGCCGACGGAGCGGTCCAGGAGAGGGGGCGACAGTGGGACTGGGAAGGAGGGGTTGAGGAAAGCGCTAATCACTGACGCTGGACGACAGCTTTCTGCAGGTCACATCGTTTCTTCTTTACAGCCACACTTAAGAGCTGGACGCCTGTGTTCTGCCAAAGAGGACACATGTTCAGGAGCCAAGTTGCGCGCCCTGTGTCTAGCCGAGAGCAGAGCCGTGTCTTACAGCCCGTATGCCTGTGTCTCCAGGGCCTGAGAAAGCGTCGGAAGACTTCTTAAGAGGCCACGTCATAGGATATGCTGACTGATAAGAGTATGGGGCTGAGGGGGAAGAGGCATGGGAACCTCTAGGTCTCTAACTTGTCTGACTGCATCTTTTGTGTGTCTGGCTTTGGCTTGTTATCTTCCAATAAAGACTGTAGAGATATTTTATAGATCAGCATTCTGCAGGAAGATAAAGAACTTGAGATTCAGTTATGAGGAATGGCTAAAGGCTCTCCTGAAAAAAAGTTTTTTAAAGATGGCTTTACTGAGATACAACTTACATACCATATGATTAAACCAGTTAAACAATTCAGTAGTTTTCGTATATTCACAGATGAGTGCAGCCATCCCCACAGTGGATCTTAACATTTTCAGTTCCACCCTGGCCTCCTCTAAAAATCCTCCGGCTGTCACACTCTACTCCCTGTTTTCCCAGCCCAAAGTTACCCCTGCCCTACTTTCTCTATAGGTTTGCCTGTTCTAGGCATTTGAAATACATGGAATCATAGAAGCTGTGTTCGTTTGGGACTGACTTCATTCAGTTAGCGTAACGGTTTCAAGGTTCACTCATACTGTAGTCTGGATCAGGACTTGATTCCTTTCCGTGGCACAGACATGCCAGCATTTGTATATCCATTCATCAGTTGATGGACATTTGAGAGGTGTCTGTCTTTTGGCTATTGTGAGTACTGCTGCTGTAAATAAATATTCGTGTACAAGCTTGTATGGAGTTGGTACACCTCGGAGTGGAATTGCTGGGTCATAGGAGAACTAAATTTAATGGTTTGTGGAACGACCAGACACTTTCCAAAGTGGCCGCACCATTTTATGTTACCACCGGCAGTCCATGGGGATTCAGATATCTCCACATCCTCATTAATCCTTATTTTCTGACTTTTTGATGATAGCATCCTCGTAGGTGTGACGTGATGTCTCATTGTGGTTTTGGTTTGCATTTCCCTGATGACTAATGACGTTGAGCAGTACTGGCCCTGAAAACTGAGTTGAGAAATGTTTCCTCTTCTATATTTTGGTAGAGTTTGTGAAGTAGTAGTACTAATTACTTCTTTAAATGTTCGGTAGAATTCAGTTAAACAAACCATTTGGCCTAGGCTCTTCTTTGTGGATAGTTGTTTGATTACTAATTCCATGTATTTGCTTCTTACAGGTCTGTTTAGCTTGTCTGTTTCTTCTTGAGTAAGTTTTTGGTAGTTTGTATTTTTATAAGTTATTTAAGTTTATTCTGAGAGAGAGAGGGAGGGAGGGACCAGAGGGACAGAGAGACCGAGCAAGCAGTGGAGGGGACAGAAAGAGGGAAAGAGAGAGAATCCCAAGCAGGCTCTGCCTTGTCAGTGTATAGCTGGGTGAGGCGCTCGAACTCACAAACTGGGACATCACGACCTGAGCCGAGATGAATCTGATGCTTAATCGGTTAGGCCGACTAAGCACCTGGGCTCCCATAGTTTATATTTTTATAGAATCTGTCGTCTTCATCTAGGTCGTCTGATTGGCAGACAGCTGGTCACGGTGTTCCTTTATGTTCTTTTTGTTTCTTTAAGATCCAACAGTGATGTCCTCCTTTCCTGAGTGTAATAATCTGAGTCTTCTCTTTTTCTCTCTTTTTTTTTCTTGGACAGTCAAGCTAAATCAGTTTTGTTGATCCAACCAGCTTTTGATTTTACTGATCTTTTCCTATTTTATCTGTTTAATTTCTTTAATTTTATTGTTTTTTTCTGCTTGCTTTAACTTTAATTTCCTCTCTTTTCCTAGTATTTTAAGGTATAGAGGGTTACTTTATTGAGTTGACATCTTCCTTTTCAGATAATCATTTAAGCTTAGTGTCCCTGTTCGTATGGTTTAGGTGCTCCCCGTAAGTTTTGATTTGTTCTGGGACTCATTTGTTATGCGGAAGCGTTTTGATTAATTTCTGCTGATTTGTGAGTTTCCAAAATTGCTTTTTTGTTCCTTATTTCTCATTCTGTTGTGATCGAGAACATACTTTGTATTAGTTCTCTTTTTATTTTACTTTACTGTAGTTTTGTATTTTAAGTAGGCTCTGCACCCTCAATCTCATGACCTTGAGATGGAGCCAGTGTACTGACTGAGCCTGCCAGGCGCTGATGTTTTCCCCTTTCAATGAATTATTGAAGTTGATTTTATGTCTTAGGTTCTACCTTCATTAGCTCTGTCCTGGAGAATGTCCCATGCTCCTTTGAGAAGACTGTATATTCTGTTGCTGGTCTAGTTGGTTATGGTGGTGTTGAGCTCACCTAGTTGTTTTGTTCCTTACTGAAAGTGGAATGTTGAAGTTATGATGTCTTTTATTTATTTTTTAAAGACAGAAACATCCCTATTTTATTTTATTTATGTTTTTAAATAACACGTGTGAGTGCGCGGGGGAGTGACAGAGAGAGAAAGAAAAGGAGAGAAAGCATCTCAAGCAGACCCCACACGCAGCCTGTGGGGAGGGGGCAGAGTGGGGCTCGATGCCATGACTGTGAGATCATGGCCTGAGCTGAAAGCAAGAGTCAGATGCTCAGCTGACTGAGCCCCCCAGGCGCCCTGAGGTTTTCTCCTTTTTGGCTTTCAGCATTTTTACCATGATAACGTCTATTTATGGATCTCTGTGTTTAGCTTGTTATAGTTGAGCTTCCTAGATGTGAGAGTTAATGTTTTTAAATAAACTTCGGCCATGCTTGCTTCAGAGATTTGTTTCTGCTCCCCCCGCTCCTCTCCTGCTGCTGGTACTGTGCACATGCTGGCACGCTCGGTGGCGTTTCCCGTCTCTCTGAGGATTTCTTTCTCTCCAGTCTTTCTTTCCTTCTCTTTTTTGGATTGTGTAATCTCTCTGTTGATCTGCAGGTTTCATTAATTTCTTTCTTTGATCAGTTCAGATATGCTTGTAGCTCCTCTAGTCATTTCTCATTTTAGTTACCCAGCTTTCTAACTCCAGGATTTCCTTCTGGTCTCGAAATAATCTTCATCTTTTCATTGACTTTCTTTGATCTGACATTGTCACTGTGGCTCTTTACTTCTTCAGTCAAGGTTTTATAAAACTTGGACGTTTTTCTTAAGTCTGACATCTGGTCATTTTCCGAGGTGGCCGCCAGCTTCTTTCTTGGCATATGGGCCGTTCTTTCTTGTCACTGTACATGCCTCGTACTGTTTTGCTGGAGACTGGACTTTTTTTTTTTTTGGATAATATGTTGTAGGAACTCTGGTTACTGGTGCTGCAGGCCCCGTCCTGTTTTGTGCCTGACTGAGTTAATTCAGTGACATCCCCGTCTCCCCCCCCCGCCTGCCCAGCACGGTGGAAGCCTGCTGGTGCCCCTCGGGCAAGTCCGTGGTCACTCTGGGATCCCTGGTTCTGGCAGAACTCTCTTCGATTATCTTTTTCTAGCTGTGTCTGTAGCTTGTCTGGCTGTTAACCTCCACTTACTGCTCCCTGGATTGCTCTCCTGGTCTCAGAAGTGCCCTGGGGCAGAGATGGCTTCCCAGACGGACCCAGTGAAATGTAGGCTTCTTTGAAGAGATGCTTCCTGAGGTCTGTTTTTGAGATTGTTTCTGACCCCAGGAGAACTTCTTTCAGCTCTCCCCTTGGATCTGAGACAAAGTACGGGCCTGCAGTTGTACCCCTATCTCCGGTAAATCTACCAGTCTCCTCCTGGCGGCCTGTCACCCAGCCTCCACTGGTTTTAAAAGTGCCCTTTGGCTTGGACTCCTCATGCTCCACAGTCTGTTACAAATAAACTCAGTTCCTTGAAGAAAAGGTCCGGAACTCTGCATATTCCAATCTGTGCCCCTCACCTCCACCCCAGGGCAAAATTATGAGTCACAGCTCTGGCGCTGGCGACAGCGGGTGCTTTTCTGAGTGGCACTCTGCTTAGGAATTGAGGCCTTTGGGGAGGGACAGCGGCCTCAGTTCTCCTTGGCTTGCCTTTCCCGGTGGCATGGTAGCCTTTTGAGTCAGGGCAGTGGCACTCAGGACCCTAGCAGTCCCAGCAGCACTGTCGTCAAGGAAGTTTCCGTGCTGCAAGTCGGGGGCCGGGCGCAAGAAAGGGGCCCCCACCTCTCAGCTGCCCTTGCCTGCACCTCAGCCTTTGCAACAGGTAGCTCTGGCCAGGAGGGGCCGTGCTGCTGCTGTGCTCTTGGTAAGAGGCAAGCCCGCGCACCGGCGGCTGCCGGGACCGGGAGGCCTGTGTTCTGGGCTCTGCTCTCCGGAGCGGCGGTTCCGTCCCGAGCGGCGGTTCCGTCTGGCTGAGCTGGGAGTTGGGAGGGCGGATCGTGGCGGAAGTACCACAGGCTCTCGTTTCTCGCCAAGTTTTACCAGGTTTTCTTGAAGAGATGCTGCTTCGTTTGCTATCTTCCTGTCTGTTCACTTACGGAGGCTTTACGTAATGTTTTGAAAAACAACTTGCACCCGTTTTGCTGGGGAGAGGGGCCTCCAGAGCACCTTGTACTGTCACACCAGAGGTGTAACCGCCGTTTTTCAAAATAAAATACAGTGATGGAAGGTAACGTAGCAATATTAGGGCAGAAAAAAATAGTAAGTTTTCTCGACTCAGTGAGAGACGTGAGGCATCGGGCGCTACCCGGCGTGCCGGGCTCCCTGCTGGTTGTGGTCTGGGGGTGGCTTCCGGGCGGGCGGTGCAGGACGTTGGTTGAGTTGGAAAATGTCCCGAAGCCGTGTTGACAGAGTGAGGGGATATTATTGTCTGTGTACAAACAAGACTTAAGGAAAATGACAGCTGTCAGCAGACACTCGTGCGTCACGGGAAGAACGCAGGTTTGTTCTGCGTCAGCCCGCAGAGCGGACCCGTGCGCCGGGAGCGGCGCGGCCGCGGGAAGGATCTCCGAGGTGCCGGGAGGGGGACTCGGCTCTGTGGGGGGAGAGCGCCTCTCTTCCCGGGGCTGACCGCGGGTCTGAAGCGGGACCAGGGACCCGCTGGCCTGACCCATCTGCGGGGAGTTAGACAGCTTTGGAGGATACCGGCCGAATGTCTGCGTCGGAATTGAAAATATACAAATTCCCTGGCCTCTCCTTCGGATGGTCTGACTCCTCGAATGTGGGGCCAGGGCTTCTGCATTTTTACAGGCCTTCCCAGATGCCACCGGGTTCGAGGTCTCCTGCCTTATGTGGTCTTGGTAGTGCCTTCCAGTACGTCCTTTCCTGGGGATCATAGGAGTTCATTTATGCTTAATTTTGCCTACGCAGTCCCCAGTCTTTCTCTCTTACCTTCCCTCCTCCCCACTTCCCCGTTGCAGCAGGGGTGCATTTTGGGAGAAATGCCCCTGCTACCTAGTCTGTTAGCCCCAGAACGTTAGGGCCCGATGGTGTTCTGAGTGCGCAAGGTGGTGCTCCTGAGAGCGGCTTGGCAGTACCAGCGGTAGTACTGCAGACTGTCTGTGTCCGTGTCCCCCAGCTCCAGAGTTCTGCTGCAGAGCCAGTCTTCCTTTGGGGCTTTTGGGGCATTTTGTTTGTATGATTTTTTATTAAACGTATTTCAAGTCTGGTTAGATTTGGTTTTTGTTATTTTTGTTTGTTAGGAGCCACAAGCTGTCTCAAAATTAGTGTTTTTCTGGCCAGGAAGACCAAGAGATTCCCTTAGAATAATCAAGCATTTGAAAACAGTAAAGTATTCTGGACCCAAATATTTACACTCTATTTTAGTCAATAATTTTAAAGGTTAGGAAAAATAGAATTATTGATTAAAAACCACCTCGTGCTCACGGCGAGCAGCAGCAGCCTGGCTCGCAGTGATTCTCTTTCATAAACGACTTAAGAACTATGCCCGGCATCTTCTGTGAGCTCCGCACCTCAGCCTTTTCTTCAGAAATCTCGTCTTTCAGCCTTTCACTAAAAGTAGCATATCATGTCCTTTATTGCCTCCTTGGATGAAAAATGTAGTGGTTCTTTTGTTTACTGTTTTCTTTTTATGTCTATATATTGTTGTATATGTTAATGCCAGAGGTAACAAATTCGCAGTCCCCACAGGGTAGGTCAAATAAAGTGTCTCGTGTATATTTTAAGTTCTAAAATAATCTTAGATTTGGAACAGTGACAAAAAGTTCGAAAGCAGACTGGGAGAATTCTAACATGCAGAAGGATTGCAGGAGGAATCTTGAGTCAGATGTCTACACGCAGTTGTCAGGAACACAGATGTTCTGTGTGTACATAGTGCAGAATTGCCTCTCTGTTTCCTGCCCTCGTTTGCTCACGAAGTCTCCTGCCTTTCTTTGTTAGCTTCCGTCGTCTTCCACGTGGGGCCAGCAGTCCAGCACAACAGCATGTCAGTCCCAGGCAGCGCTGTCATTGGCCGAAATCCAGAAACTGGAAGAGGAACGGGAGCGGCAGCTTCGAGAAGAGGTACGCTTTAGAAGTAGAAGCAGGCCGGTCCGACCGTGTTCCAGAGCGGCTGGTGCGCGTGGTGGGGGCGCGCTTCCTGAAGATCGTGGTTATCTGATTATCGTCGTGTGTGTCTTAATTGAATGTTCATCACTAAGCTCTTTACCTAGCCCAGGATTTGGTGACTCTAGCAACTATGAAGTTGCTGATAGGAATAACATTAAGATTAGTTAACATGAGGGCCGCCTGGGTGGTGCGGTCAGTTTAGCATCCAACTCTCAGTTTTGGCTCAGGTCATGACCTCACAGTTCATGGGATCGGGCTCTGCTCCGACAGCGTGGAGCCTGCTTGTGATTCTCTCTCTGCCCCCCTCCCCTGCTCCTGCTTGCTCACTGTTTCAGAATAAGTCAACTTAAAAAAAAAAGATTAGGTAACATGAATGTTCTTGAGGAAGTAGCTCATCAATAAAAGCACATGTAGTTTTCATAATTTGGAATGAGTTTTATGTAGATACACTTTTTATAAATTTGATTTTTAGAATGCAGAATACATTTCTTTTCTCTGAGGCTACTGGGTTTTCTGACTAGCCTAGAAAAATTTAAGTATGACAGAAGTAAAGTCTCTCCACTTATAAGTCTATATTCTGTAGTTCATTATGAGGATAAGAAGGATACAAAAGAGTAAAGTAAAGGAGGGGAAGGAACAATATAGTTCTTGACAAAAGAGAAAATGAGTAAGTAACATGGTTTGGTTCTGCATGCGCTTAGGTACCGTGTCAATTCATCTCTTCGTCCACCCATTCCATCCACCTATCCGTCACATATTGCTGACACCTACTCAGTTGTAGGTCAGTGTAGCTGAGCCTAAAGCAGACAAAGTTGTCTGACTTATAAAGCTCGCCCTCCGGTTGAGGGGAGATGGATAAGAATTGGTGGTGGCGTGATCTAGGGAGGCCTCTGAAAAGGTGGCGTGAGGTAGCAGGCTTGAAGAGAGCGCTCTCACGGGTATGACCTGAGGCAGAGCAGGCAGTTGTCATTGTTGGATCCGGCTGGTGTGCTCACCGGGTGCCGTGGGCACGCAGAGAGAAGGGGGAATCGTCTGTGAATACTTACCATGCAGTGTGCTTGACCTCATCCACCAGGCGATACTGTTTTTTCACCTGAAAAATTACCTTATTTCCCATCCTCTCAAAAAAAGAAAAACCATTTCCTATGAAATAATTTCTTTTCTAAAAAGTTATCAACAAGTAGATGCAGAGCAGAATATGTCTACTCTCTTCAAGACCAGAAACGATCACAGTATCTTTGGTCTCTGCTGAGTGAAAAAATAATAGTGGTCATCAGACTTGGAATCCTGGGTCTTTTGTTCATCTTCGTGTCTGTCAGAAGTTAATGGTTGCCTCATTTGTGTTTTCATTTGATTAATTCTCTTTGAGCTGTCATTTTTCACACTCTTTGAGAGGTATAAAATGCTACTCAGCAGTTCTCACGTAGAGAGACCTAGGATAATTGTGTTTCGGTCTTTCCCTGGAGGTAGGACCCTTTGCCTGACCCCTAACCTGCTCAAATCCGGACGCTCTTGGTTTGCTGCACAGCTTCTTCTGTTTTCCTTCTCAAATTCTTGCTTTTTGTGTGTTGCCCTCCTGGACTGGCTTTTATTTTCTCATATCTTCTCTCTTATTTTTAATCTGTCTCTTTGATGGGAGCATTTCCTCAGTCTTGTTTCAGTGCTTCTCTTGAGCTGTAATGTATGTGATCTTACCTGAGTCTTTATTTTGTTCTCTAAGTGCTTTTTATAGCCTCATTTTTTTTAATGGAATTCACATCTTCCCTTACTAAAATTACTTACTGATGCCTTTTTAAAAAGCTAGCTTGTTCCCATTTTCCCTTGTCCTGTTTCTGTTGCCACTGAATTTCACTTTTTTTTATAAATTCAATCTTTGGGTTTCGTCCTAGAAGCTTATGTCAAATGTTTGTTGACCTTGGGCTGTTTGTTTATATTTAGGATTAGAGGCTCTGGTACACACAACACCTGGCGGGCTTTGCCGCAGTGGTGTCTGGCGTGGCTGTTCTGTGGGGGGTCCCCCCATCTGTTCCTATCTGTCGGGGTATTCTTTGGTGCTTCCCCACAGAACAGTCCACCCGTGTGACTCGGACTCTCTAAAGGGGAGTGTTTCGGTTTCTGCATCGCATTGCAGAGGCAGTCTGGGATCTTACTGCTACTTTTTACAGACTTCAGGCAGTCTTTCCTCTGTTACCCAGAGTTCCTCTGTTACTTCCAGTTCTTGAGCTTTCTGGATGAGTTGGCCTGTTTCTAAGCTTCCTTTACTTAGGTTTTACTTACTGGGTCTGTTACATGGGGTATCATTGTTTGTGTGCTTTTCTTTTCCCCCTCCCTTTTCTTAAAGACCTGCAAATTGTTAATTAAAGTGTAGTTACTTAGTTTGAGAGAGAGTGCATGTGCACGCGAGTCGGGGAAGGGCAGAGAGGGGGCTGGGGAGAGAGGATCTGAAGCAGGCTTCGCACCTCAGCTCAGAGACCACTGCCAGGCTTGAACCCACACACTGCAGGATCATGACCTGAGCTGAAGTTGGATCCTCCGCCAGCCAAGCCACTCAGGCACCTCTGCTTTTCAGCTTGTAAAATCTGTTCTTTTTGTCTTTATGGGTTTATACTTTTTAGAAGCATATGTATATGTATGTATGTATTTTTTTTTCCCTGTCATTTTGGTAGGGCTTTAGGAAGTTCATATGTATTTCATTTCTATACTTAACCAAAAGTCCTACTTAATTTTTAAGAAGGAATTCTGCATTTGATCTTTTTATTCTCCTCTAGTACCTCTGGTAGTTTACATCTTTATTTGAAGCAAAGTGTTTAACCCTCTCAGTGGATTTGCATTCCGTTTACCACACTGGATATTTGTAACTAGTATTTTAAAATCCGGAATCTGAAGCCATCTCCTATTTTTGTGCAGCAGCAGAGGCGGCAGCAGAGGGAGTTGATGAAGGCGCTCCAGCAGCAGCAGCAGCAGCAGCAGCAGAAGCTCTCAGGGTGGGGCAATGTCAGCAAGCCCGCCGGCACGGCCAAGTCCCTGCTAGAGATCCAGCAGGAGGAAGCCAGGCAGATGCAGCAGCAGCAGCAGCAGCAGCAGCAGCAGCAGCAGCCAAACAGAGCCCGGAATAGTACGGTGGGTCCGTTTCCTGAGCGCACGGTGTGTGGGTTGGTGTTAGAAGTCCCCTTTCTGACTTCTGTGGACACTCCTTTTATCTTTCTAGTATGCTAACCACGTCATTTCTCTCTTCTTCTTTAACAGCATTCCAACCTGCACACCAGCATTGGGAACTCTGTTTGGGGCTCTTTAAATACTGGTCCCCCTAATCAGTGGGCGTCTGACCTAGTCAGTAGTATCTGGAGTAACGCAGACACTAAAAACTCCAACATGGGATTCTGGGATGATGCAGTGAAGGAGGTGGGACCTAGGAATTCTACAAATAAGAATAAAAACAACGCCAGTCTCAGGTAGGGCTCAAAATGGTCAAACCTATGCTCCTGGGAGGGGTGGGGGGGTGCGGATGTGGGGTGGGATATTGGGTGGGCGTGGGAAGGTAGCTGTGTAGTTTTTGCTTATTTTCATCCATGTCCAAGCAGGGAAGGTTGTAGTTTGGTGATCGCTTTCTTCCCCGTGGAAGCGTATCTGCAGTATGTCTAGGCGCGTTTTGTATTGCTGGGCACCTAGTCCATTGCCTGCCACTTGGTAACCAGTTAATAAATATTAGGAATAGTATATAAAGTTTATTTATTTTGAGAGAGAAAGCGTGAGTTGGGGAGGGACAGAGAGGAAGAGAGAGAATCCGAAGCGGGCTCTGCACTGTCAGAATGCAGGGCTTGATCTCACAGTCCGTGAGATCATGACCTGAGCCAAAGTCGGACTCTTGACTGACTGAGCCACCCAGACGTCCGGAGGAATAGTATAGTTTTGTTATTGTTGAACATTTCTCCAAGATATTCTCTTTATCTTAGCGTTTTGTTCCTAAATTTATATTTTTAAGTTAGGTAGACTGTAGGGAGTATTATGAACACCTCTCTAATGACCGTAAACCTGTATATTTATATGGTAATTAGTTACACTTCACCTTGGTCTTTCTTTCCTCAGCACACAGTGTTCTTGGATGAGCATGGGTTTTATGATAAACACATGAACTTAAATCCCAGCACTACCACTTATTAGCTGTGTGACCTTGGGCAAGAGGGAACCTCTTTGAGCCTCAGTTCCCTCATCTGTAAAATGAAGATGATAATGACTTCACGGGCGAGGTTGTACAGATTAAATGAATGCACACGAGGTGGTTAGTGAAGTGCCTGGCACATGGTGACTACTTAATAAATGGTAGTGTTGTCAGATTGTCTCTTCTCATCTGAGGGTCTCATATATTAAGAATAGGACTCCAAACAACTGTCGGTTTATTGAGCATCTTTGCCAGGCACTGTGCGCTAGGCCTTGACATGTAGTATCTTTATTCCTTATAATCCAAAGAAGCATTAGTACCATTTTACAGATGAGTAAACTGAGGCTTAGCAAAATTAAAAAAACTTACCAAAAGACACATAGGAAGAATTTAATCAGTTTTATGGCAAGAAGCCCTGTATTCACAAATTAGAATATATTGGCTGAGGCTAGGTTGTCAGTGGGTATTGAGTCCCCTGGTCCCCAATCCAAATATTTGATGTGCGGGGGTTTTTGGTTTTTGGTTTTGTTTTTTTCTTTCTTTTCGGAGCCAAGCTTTGGATTACTGGACAGCCATCCAGTGTTGCCGGGACATTATTTATGGTGTTGTAGTATATTCATATAGTAACAGTTTCTGGGACTATAATATCGCCCTATTGTTTTGCTTTAGTAAATCTGTAGGTGTGTCTAACCGGCAGAATAAGAAAGTAGAAGAAGAAGAAAAGTTGCTGAAGCTCTTTCAGGGAGTAAATAAAGCCCAAGATGGATTTACCCAGTGGTGTGAACAGATGCTTCATGCCCTTAATACGGCAAATAACTTGGATGGTAAGAATTGGGGAGGGAAACCCAGCATGTGGAATGGCAGAGTAGGACCCACAAAGAGGTTGGCAAGCTGGAATAATGAGCCAAAACTCAGGAGGTGAAAGGTAATGGAGGTCAGTCCAATCCTGTACCTACCGCAAGAACTTGACCCTTTCGGAGTATTGTAAGTACTACCCGTGAGAAAAGTCCTGTAACACTGAGCTCGAGTAGGTTATCGGCGGTTGCCAAAAACTGAATACTGTTCTCAGGCTGTCTTATGATGTGCAGGACAGAGAAGGTCACAGTTCTGTATGGGTCATTTTGTTGGGGACACTGCCAGCCAGTCCAAGTCCAAAGGAAGGTAACTCCTGGTGGAGATCAAGGTCATCCTGGGCGAGAGAAGCCTGAGGGGATGTGAGAACTGTCCCTTCCTGCCTTCAGGCGCAGGGGTGGGACTTCTGTGACAGAGCAGGTAGACTGACTTGGTGCTGGATGAAGCTAGGACCGGTGGGTGGAAGTGACAAGGTTTCAGCGCAATTTGAAGAAAACTTGCAAACTGTTAGTTGATCACAAAGAGAATCAATCATCTGCCTTCGACGGAAGTGAGGCCCCGCCCCTATCATCCAATGTTTAAGCCTGAGACCAGCTTGTGTGGAAGGGATTCCTATAACTGATAGGCTCTTTTGAACTAGTCTTATCTCCAGTATCTTAACTACTAACACCAGGGATGTTTTAACAGTAAATGGAAGGGTTCCTTTGCATCATTGTAACAATTTCTAATGGTCTGAAAGAGCCAGGGGAGGCGATAGGAAATCATAGTAACGGCTACCATTCATTAAGCACCTGTCGTGTGCTAGGCACTTTCTAGCGGTTAGCATATGTTACTCCAGTTATTTAATTTTTGCAGTAATTAAATAAGATACCATTACAATGTAGGTGATATTATCCCCATTTTATGAATTAGGAAACGGAGGCTCAGAATGGTTAAGTAATTCATCAAGGTCACACAGCGAGCAAATTTCAGAGTCAGGTTTTCAACCCATGTCTGTCTAATTCTGATACTTGTGCTTTTTCTGCCGCACCACACTGCTGCGTGCTCCATTTGATTCCTCTCTAAACAGATGATATCTCCGAGGGGTGTGGTTGTATTTTTAGTTATCTGTCATGGTGCCTGACACATATCATAGCACTTAATAAATATTGATTGAATTTAAGGAAAGAGAAAATGAATTTCCAGATGACTTCAGTCTTAGGCAAGAGGTTGTTTCAGTCAATATAACATTTATTTTTTTACCAAAGTAACATTGAGTGAAACTAAGCATGCATGGTGTGTCTTTGACGCTGTGCTATTTGAGATAATTTGGTCATTGCAATGACAGCGGGCTTTTTTTTCTCTCCGTAGATTAAAGAACCTTTAACACGGTAGCTGCGTACCTTTCAGGTGTACGTGATTGAGTCAGTCGTAGGTGTGACAGTGTATTAAAAACCGAAACTGATTTTTTGCATGTGATATTTCATTGTTACTTTTTACGTCTTCTCTCCTCTCCTGTTACAGTTCCCACATTTGTTTCTTTCCTGAAAGAAGTAGAATCTCCTTATGAGGTCCACGATTATATTAGAGCCTATTTAGGAGACACCTCTGAGGCCAAGGGGTTTGCCAAGCAGTTCCTCGAGCGCCGTGCCAAACAGAAGGCCAGCCAGCCGCCGCCGCCGCCGCCGCCGCCGCCGCAGGTACGAGGCAGTGGTGTGAACGGTGCTCCTGAGAGGGAGTTTTAGTGCCTTGAAATGTTGAGCAGCCACAGAGGTGAAAATTAAACGACACCATTTAAAAAATTATTTTAATGTTTAGTTTTGAGAGAGAGAGAGAGAGAGAGAGAGAGAGAGAGAGACCGAGCATGAGCAGGGGAGGGCCAGAGAGAGGGAGACACGGAATCCGAAGCAGGCTCCAGGCTCTGCGCTGTCAGCACAGAGCCCGATGCGGGGCTTGAGCCCACAGACTGGGAGATCATGACCTGAGCTGAAGTCGGACACTTAACTGACTGAGGCATTCGGACGCCCCAAAAGATATGATTTTTATGCATCAGATGGCCGTGGCTTTTTAAAATGTGGTAGACTTGGGGCACCTGGGTCAGTCATCTGACTCTCGATTTAATCTCAGATCATGATCTCGTGGTTCTTGAGATCCAGCTCCATGTTGGGCTCCTCCCTGGCAGCATGGAGGCTACTTGGGAGTCTTTCTCTCTCTCTCTCTCTCTCCTCTCTCTGCCCCTCCCCTGCTTGTTCCCAGCCCCCTTCTCTCTCTCAAAATTAAACTTAGAAAGAGATGTGGGAGACTTGATAATTTCAAATTACATATCCAGAGACTTTTTACAAATTTCCCAAATAGCACATATAAGCATTCTCTGTTAGTTTCATTTTCCTTGGTTCATACATGTTCCTCAGTCAAATTGCAAATTCCTACTTGTCATAGGCCCATAATTTTTTTGAATAGTTAAAACCCACAAATGCTAAATCTCCAGTGCTCAGGATGCACTCCGCCCAGTACTGGGGTCACCGTAGCCCGCCAGGCGTGCGTCCGTCCGTTGTGGATGGGGACGTGAAAGCACAGCCAGTTCTCACTGTTCACGGGAGTTACGTTGGTAAAGTCACCACTCACCCTGACTTTGCGAGTCCGGGACCTGCTGCTCCAGGGGAGACGCCCGGCTAGGGTTCTGTGAACTTCTGGTCACAGCATTTTGGTCAGCTGATCAGTACACAACCTTGTTTTGTGTGTGTTTCTGTTTAAAGACGCCTTATTTAATGTATCATTGATTCCTTAACCCTGACCTCCGCTCGTGCCGGAGCCACGCTCCTCCGACACGCAGATCTTCTCCATCCGGTGTGGCTCTGCCTTCTTGCACTGAGGAACATGTATGAACCAAGGAAAGCACTTCAGACTTGGGGCCATTTTAAACAGTGGCAGCACCAACAAGCAGAAAAATGTGAAAATCATGACACTAAGTAGACTGAGCTGCTTGTTTACAGTGTGAGAGCGGAGACCGGAAGGCGCACACCGCCCGGCGCCACCTGGGCCGGGAGTGTGCTCCTCAGGCAGGGCAGTGTCCACTGCTGTGTGCATTTGCATATTCAGAATAACCGTGAAAACATTGCCATTTTTGATTTTGGGGTTACAAATAAACCATCGTCAGTGAGTGAATTTGTAAATATGCGATCTGTGAATAATGAGGATCCGTTATACAGGTTTTATGAAAGGTGAGCAGGCAGGGCTCATGGAGACCTTAAGAAGATATTCTTCAGTCCTCCAGTTGTGTTAGGAGTGATGTTTGTTACCGTTCGTTTCTGGGGATATGAAGGAGACAGTGAAGTGCAGGGCACTTAAGATCCGTTGGGTGGATGGCTCATGGGATCGAGGGAAGGGAGGGGAGAGGCACAGACATGAGCAGCACGAGGGGAGGTGAGGAGTCAGCAGGGAGATGGAAGCACTAGACAGCTCTCCGCAGCTGCGACGCGGCGTCCCGGTGTGCTCAACGTGGAGGGGGGAGCCCCATGCATGCGTGCACGCTAGCACTCGGCCAGGCTTGTCCTTCCGGTGCTTTCTCCACTGCCCTCCCCTGAGGCCACTCCCTGTGCCTGCAGCCAGCTCACTGAATCTGCTCCCGGTTCAAGTAAGAGCAACAGGCAGGTGTGAATGGCCGATAGACTGTCTCCTGTTTCTAGTTGGTAGAAAGTGTCTGGTAACATTTGGGGACCAGATCTCCTGTAGCAATGCCAGTGCGAGTAAATACTTGGGACTCGTGGCACTCTGCCAGCGAGTCTGCAGCCTGTCCTCACTGTCCTGGGGCTGGAGACACAGGAACCTCATGCTTTGGGTAGCTCACGCATGGAAATTGCCGGAGTATAGGAGTCTGTTCAACTTTTCGCTGTGTATTTAATCTCCTAGTGGATGATACAGACTCCTTGTACACCAGAGAGGTTTTGACAGCCGTGGTGTCACAGCGGGGTGGACACCTGCAGTTGCCAGGATGGGCCTTTTGGGGGCGCAGAACCTCTGAACCTAAATGGAGGGGAAGAGTGGCTTAGTGGCTTCCTCTTGGTTCCCATGATAGACTTCATGGTTTTAGTCTCATACTGGATAAGGTGAGGGCAGATCAACCATTTTCTTAGAGAGGACCGCGCTTGCATGCACTGTGTAACCTCACTTGTGACCTCTTGTTTCACAGGACTCTGTGTGGGGCATGAACCACAGTGCACTCCATTCAGTATTTCAGACCAATCAAAGCAACAACCAACAATCTAATTTTGAGGCTGTACAAAGTGGCAAGAAGAAGAAAAAGCAGAAGATGGTCCGAGCAGATCCCAGTTTATTAGGTGAGCAAAGGCCTAAAGGCTCAGCTGGGTGTTGGGGGTGTGCAGGGAATAGCGGCATCACTGAGCCCCACGGTGGAATGGTTTTCATAAAGGGGGGCATTTTTATATAAAATTAATTTTTTAAACCACCTTGAAATAAGCAGCATTTACTAGGCACGTCAGTGTAAGAAGAGCTATGCCTTGTGTGCTCTAAGGAATAAGAAAAGTAATTACATTCTTTGAAGCCTTAAATTTCATGTTTGATATGAATTTCTCTAGAAGACCTTTCAATTTAGTTGGAAAATAATGCTAATGGAGGAAAGTAAAAGTGTAAGATGTAAATACTGATTTGTGTAGAAGCTGACCATAACTCCCACCAGGTATTCAGACAGCTAGGATTTGTCGATGTCCGTTATGTGTGTGTGTGTATCTGGCTTTCAGACTCATTCTGTATTCTGAGGTCGTGTTCCAGTTCACCAGGTTTACTAACCAGGGCCCAGAGGGTAGAGAACATTTTCCAAAGTCACACAGCCATTCAGCGGTGGGGCTGGGATTTCCCAGGAGGCCTGTTTTCCCCCCACCCTTCTGTTAGCCACAGCGGTTCTTGTCTAGGATTGAGTACCAGAGTCTTCATGCAAGGCAGCCTCGTGGAAATGGTGCCACCAGAACTGGGCTTTGAAAGGCTGGCAGGAAGGACAGGCAGTTTCCGGAATAATAAACAGTCTAGACAAAGTTGATGCAGGCCCCTTGTGTTTCTTAAATTGGCCTAACAGCCCCACAGACCATGAGGAAACTAAGATGATTCTTTTTTTAAATGAATGTAAAATGGGCTCTTAAAAAGCATGCTTTCTGGAATAGAATGAGTATATTGGCAAAGAGAGCAGGTTGGATGTTGGCCCAGGCAAGAGACGGACTAATTAGGCTGCACCGGAGGCCAGGTGAAAGGTCCTGGTGGCCTGGAGTAGGGTTTGGCAGTAGATGGAGAGGAGTTGCTTAGATGCATTTCAGAAACTTAGGGGGCAGTATCGGCCGGACAAGGAGAATGGGAAGGTTTGGACAGCAGATGGATCGTGTTGCCATTTGCGGAAACAGTGTGCCCTGGAAAATGGAGCGGGCTGGGGGGTCAGGGTATGGTTGTTGAAGCGTGTGGGGCGGGTGCAGGGCGAGTTGCCTAGAAGACCTCAGGCGGAGATGCCCCTGGGAGAGAGCCGGGAGCGCGCTGCGAACGTGGCAGAGGGGACCTCCTCCGCCCTCTGCCTTCCCTCGGCGGTCTCCTGCCCTGGAGAAGAGCGAAATGTCAGCCACACAAACCCAGCGTGGAGCATTGCCCTGTGGAACTGAGGCCTGAGTGCTGGCTTGGGAACAGAGGTCTGGTGAAACGCTCTTTTCTTCTGCTTGTCTCAGAAATTGGTGATAAGAATGGATGGGACAGCCTCACATTTTCCCCAGGTCTGACAGAAGTAGGCGAACACAGATTTAAAAGTGTTGGCTGAAATTCTGAGGGTGGGCTCTGCCTGAGGAGCCCCTGCTGCTCTTGTGTTGTGGCTCTCGAAGGGGAGGCTGTCTGGGGAGAGGTTCTTCTGGAAAGGAGGTAAAGCGCTCTGAATTAAATATTCAGTTTGGCCCCATCCCTATTACAGACCCCAGAAAGAAAGGGACTTAAAACTCCCTCCAGGAGAATGAGAGATTATTTTAGGAATAGAGTTTAAGGAATTGATTTATCTTGAAGGGGAAGAAAAAATACGTGTAAGAGAAGTAAGGTGTTCAGTAAAGTATTGAGAAAACTCACTGATGTGGGCTTGGATCTTCTTAGGAAAATTTCTGCTCATTTAAATTTCTCTCTGAAAATGCTTCTGATAATCCTAATTTCTGTCCCTTACCTACTCATTTCCATTTATTACTATTTTTAATTAATACATGTCTTACTGACTTACAGATGGAGAAAAATTAGTAAGTGTCCATCAGTCATAGTTCCCCATGCACAGAATGAGGCAGGTTCGCATTTGGTCCAGAAGTATCCGTTGAGAAAGTAGTCACTGATCAGAAGAGGACTTTGCTTCTAAAATAGACCATCTGAGAGGCCAAGCCTCATTTTAATGACTTATCAGCTCCATTGCACTCCGTGTCTTTTTGTAGTTTTTAGACCTGCTTCGTGCCCCTGTGAACCAGCACCCATTATTTGGATATGATAAGTGTGTGTACACACACACACACACACACACACACACACACACACACACACACACACAGGCATTTCCCCCCAGTCCCCCAGTCAGACTTCCCTTATAAGAGCCATCTCTCATGGGTGCCTGGGTGGCTCAGTCGGTTAAGCATCCGACTTCGGCTCAGGTCATGATCTCAGCATTTGTGAGTTTGAGCCCCACATTGAGCTCTTTGCTGTCAGTGTAGAGCCTGCTTTGGATTCTCTGTCTCTGTCCCTTTCCTGCTTTCGCGCTCACTCACGCTCTCTCTCTCTCTCTCTCTCTCTCTCTCTCTCTCTCTCTCTGTCTCTCTCTCTCAAAAATAGACATTAAAACAAAACATAAAAGAGTCTCCCAGATCTTAAAGAAGTCATGTGAGTGAGAAGTAGTCATTTGTTCTGATCCTAACAGAGCGTGGTCTTTAGAACTAGGCAGAGTGGGCTTAAAATCTCCTTCGTGTTGCCCACTGTACTGGGCTTTATGACCAGTGGATGGCCCTGACTGCCAGGAGCTTAGCCCAGGAGTCGACGTACTGTCGATTAATAAACATTGACATGAATGAGTAACTTATTTTTGGCCCTAGGCTGCCGCTTTTTTCTGTCTTCGCATGATTAAAATTAATTTTGTGTTTTTGTTACATTTCTACTTTTATCACACATAGCTCATTGATTTTAATTACAATTCATCTGTTCTTGAGACACATGTGAAGTCGAAAACCTGCTTCAGAATAGAGTCATGGCTCATTTCGTAAGCTGTTTGGTCTTTGAGTTTTATACTTTCTTCATTAAACTGTCACTTTCAAATAGGGACACTAAGCCTTTCGTTACTTTCAAGGGACAAGTCTTGTGGGCTGTGGGAACGCGGTGGGTGGGTGGGAACGAGGGTTGGAGTTTGGAGCCCTAACCTCGTCGTCTGAGGCCTTGTGAGCAGCTTCTACCACAGCGTCCTTGCTTAGTAGTCATGTTTATGTTTTCAAATCATGGTATTTTGAGTCAAGAATGTAGTATAATGAAGCTGTTTTTATTATGTGAGGCTTTTTTGTTTATTATTGGAATTTTTTTTAAAAAGTTAATTTATTTTGAGAGAAAGTGAGAGTGGGGAAAGGGCAGAGAGAGAATATCCCAAGCAGGCTCTACACTGTCAACACAGAGCCTGATGTGGGGCTCAGACCCACGAACCATGAGATCATGACCTGATCCAGCATCAGACACTTGACTGACCAAGCCACCCCAGCCGCCCCTGTTACCGGTACATTTAAAATGTGTCTTCGTTTGGGGCACCTGGTGGCGCAGTCGGTTAAGTGTCCAACTTTGGCTCAGGTCATGATCTCTCAGTTTGTGGGTTCGAGCCCCACAACGGGCTCTGTGCTGACAGCTCAGAGCCTGGAGCTGCTTCAGATTCTGTGTCTCCCTCTCTCTCTGTCCCTCCCCTGCTCAGTCTCGGTCTTTCTCTGTCTCTCTCAAAAATAAATAAACATTTAAAAAAATAATAATAAAATGTGTCTTTGTTTGAAAACTTGAACATTAAAGAGCTACAGGTGGCAGAACACTCAAGTGATACTAACAGCGAACTGCTTTTACGTACGGGAGGGTTGCCTGTTTGCTTTTGATATTCAAATAGCAGCTGAAAGAGATTGAGATTCCCTCGAGGGGAGATGAACTGAAAGCTTTCTGGGAGTCCCTCGTTCCAGAGAAGCCCCGTTAATGATACTTGATCTACCTTTGGTTATGAAGTTTATGGAAAGATTACATACGTGGAGCTGAAGGGATTAGGTTTCCAAATGTTGGTAGCGTCTGTGAGCACTGACCATTGCCTTTGATGGTGGTGCCTTTACTGCTTTCTCCGACCCAGACTCCGTTGTGCGTGATCCATGTGGCTAACCCTGAAATCCCTTCCTTAGCGAGTCTGCTTCTAATAGATGGAGTTATGAATAAGCTACTTTAATCTTTTCGTGCTCTCTGCTCCGGGATAGTGTGTCTGAGGGCTCACAGGATCGGGTAGTGGATCTTCCCTGAGGCCTCCTATCCTCCACTTGCAAAAAGCTCTCGGCCAGAACTCTGAAAACGCTTCTGACCCAGTGAGGGGCGGGGGTGGGGGGGGGATATTCCCAATAGCAAGAGGGACTGAAGTAATACTGCTCCCACTTGGAACTCAGTCATCCCGTAAATTAGTCAAAAAGCATTTGGTGTATGTTCCGCTTTTCCTCCCTTCTGCCCCCGTCTCTGCTAATAAAGCGTCCATCCTGAGTGAGCTCTCCCCGCTAGCCAGCCTGGCTTGGCCTTCAGCGTGCTCACAGGCGGATTTTTCTCAGGAATCGCTAAGGCACTAGTTTGTAAGTCATTTTTCCCCTCCCTGATTAACTTAATATCAGAACCCTGAGAAATAACTAAAAACAAAGAATCTCTCATTGGAAGGGCAGAATACCACTCTCGGACCTTTGTCCTTTCTTCTTCCTTTCTTTAGTATCCGTACGGCGTGGTAGATCCTGCTGATGGGAATTCAAGCCCCACGGTCGTCTGGTGTGGTCACTCACTGCCCATTTTTTCCGGCAGGGTTTTCAGTCAACGCTTCATCAGAGCGGCTCAATATGGGTGAAATCGAGACTTTGGATGACTACTGAGCACCTGCCAGTGGACTGGCCTTCCTTCTCCTCTCTGACCATGGATTCTCCACCTTTGGACACAACACTTACTCACCACTCACTCTCTGTCACTCTGCAACCAATCACAGAACCCATCATCTCGAGCGTTTTCTTCTAGCCCTTTGTGTCCCAAGATTCTTTAAACTGTTTTTGTTGGTGAGCATCTCAGACTGTAGATGAGTGGACCGGACCCTGTGTCTTGGGGGTGGCAGTGGGGATTACTCCCCAACAAGGCTGATTTTGGGCAGCACCTGTTTACTGTGCCGTGATTTCATCTGCTGTGTCCCAGAAAGTGTGTTGGGATCTGCCAATAGCTATTTCCTTTCTTATGTCACTTTTTTTCCCTTCTGTTTTCTTTTTCTTCTTCTTTTTAACCCCCCATAAGGGCAAGGGGTCTCACTGGTGCAGTCATGAAGAGAGTTAATGGTAACAGACATTGGCCAGCGGCAATGCCGTGGACTGTGACTTGCGTGTCCGGCAGAGCGCCCCAGTCTGAAGGCCGCACAGCCACTGCTAATAACTGTGGGATTGCATCAGAGAGGCCCCGAGCGGGGAGGAGTTTAGAGTGGATTGGTTTGATGGTGCCCCCCCTCGCCTGTTGTTTCTGAGCATCCTTTCGGAGAAAGGACTCACGTTTTTCTTCATTAGATAGTGACTTCCAAGCAAGCTGAGCGCTCCCCTGGCGTCCTCCAGCCCGATTGGACAAAGGATGCCCTGTGGCCTGGGAGAAGAACTTACTCTTAATTTTTCCTTTCTTACAAAAACTGATTTTTCCCATAAATATTTTTACTTCAGAGGACTAGGACCAGTTTGTTTTGGGCCTTTCTGCTGAAAATTTGTCTCGTTTAAGAGGCAGCTAGGATCTTTACCATATGTATGAATTTGTATAATTTCATTTTGGATAGGGATAAACTTTTGCTTCTGATAAAAGCCCGGAATTTCATCTGGTTCCTCAGAGCATTGTGTGTGTGTCTTGCTGTGGCCCCGTGAGGTTTTGCTTAAAGATTCTGGAACGGCAAGTTGCTTGCCTTTTCTGAAAAGAAAACACACGAAACCAGACCATCTTTAAGACCTTCATCCATGGAAGCCACTGCACAGGAGAAAGCACTGGGGTGGAGGGGATGGGAGAGACGGGGAGAGAGGTCTGGCTCTGGCTTCTCGGCACGGCCTCCTAGTCCCCCTTCGCTTCAGCTAAAAACGTATTCGAGCCCTATTTATACACAAATACTCTGCCTGCCTCCCTCGGCCCCCCACGAGCGTCACCCGGAATTGCCAGTCACGCTTTGGTCTGGAGCCAGTGGACCGTCCGTCCCTGGGTGAGAAGTGCCGTGGGCCGGGGGGCTCCCGGCAGAGACCTTCTCTCCCTGTCGTCGCCGCCTGAAGGAGGCTGGAGTTGCTCTGAGAGCAGTTTGGTTTTGGCTGATTATATTTGGTTTCTATTTTTATTCTTTTGGATCATCATTCTCCCTATCCCTTCTTGCCTCCCTCCCTCCCTCCCAAACATGTACAATAACTATACAGAGACTGCTACAGACTTGTACATAGTTTTTGGATCAAATAGCACGAGGAGATGGGGAACCATTAAAAGGTGGGACTCCTGCTCTCCTTCGCTTTGTAAATTCAGACGTGGGGGGTGGGGAAGAGGGATAGTTAAAATGTTTACAAATCTTTAAGCTCCCTCGGAACTTTTGCCAGTGTGGAGGAAAATAAAGAAGAACTTAAATAAAACCTGGTGGTGTTCTGTCTGAGCGCACCTTCGTCAGGGCTCAGTTCTGCACTAAACCGCTCTCGGCACCGCGGGGGAGCTCTGGACACGCGGCGGCCGGGACCCGGAGGCGGCCGTGGCTTTTCCTGCAGGTCACGGAACACTGGCCGGGTCTGTGCTCGGGACGGGAGAGGTCAAGGTAAACACGGGTAAGTCTGACCAGATGTCTTCCCTCCTCTCACTGTCCCTTTCTGCTGACTCGTGGGCCGTCTGCTGCCCTCACCCCACAGACACGCCCCCTGAATGTGCCTCCCAGAGCTGCCCACACCTTCCAGGCTAGACTCCACCGTGTACTTGTTCAGGAAAATAAAAATAAATAGAACACAAACACTTGGGGTGGGGCAGGCACATTTGGGGGGGGCAGAGTCATTTTTATCACGGAACATTCCATTTACTTAACCAAGAACCTCGCTTCTACTTGAGGAATTTCCCACTTGGTGGAAAGAAGCCACTCTTCGCCGGGGATGGTCTTCTGTTTCGGTCCTGCTCCTGTTCACATTCTCGTGTGTTCACTCCCTTCCAGCCACCACGGTCTATCCCTTCTGAGTTTTAAAGTGTTTGTTCTGTGCATGGTTTGCTTTTACTTACTGTAACTTGGATGGGTGACGAGCGTGCCCAGACAAGACTCTTATGGAGACTTTCCCGCCACATAGCTGGTGTTCTGGTCCCTGTTGCTGCACACCGAGCCGCCCCAAACTTACAACAGCCCCTTCGTTTTTTTTGGCAGTTTGGTGAGTCAGGATTTTGGGGAAGGGCCCAGGGGGCCGCTCTCCCGTGGGGTCTCCTCCGATGGCCGTCAGCTGTCAGCTGGGGCGATCCGATTAGGTCGGCTGGCCGACGTGGATCACCCGCGTGACCGGCAGTTGATTCTGGTTGTCGGCGGCTGCTCAGCTGGCCCGCGGCTGGGGGAGCACGCTCCCCTTGAGCGCAGGGCCTTTAGGGCAGGGGCTCAGGTGGCACTTGGCTTCCATGCTCCTGCAGGAGGACCAGGCAGAGGCTGCATCACCTTTTCTGACTTAAACGCAGAAGTTACGTAGTGTCACTTCTGTGATACTTCATTCCGTCAGAGTCCACACACCCCCCCTCAGACTCGGGGGGCTGGGAGCATGGCACTCTCCCTAGCCTTGATGCGAGATGGTGGTAAAGGCTCATCGTAGGGGGCCTGCGGGGCGGGAGATGTTCTGCACGAGATGAGTTACGCATACACATCAAGGATTTTAACTCTCTCCACTGGCTCTGAGTTGGGGGGTTACTTTTTAATTTAGGATAGGCAATAGCACTTCTGGCTTTATCTTCGTGATTTTTCTTACAGGCAGCCATTGTATATGTAAATGGTGTGTGGGTCCTTTTATACACTATTTTTTAAATTGATCAGATTAAGAAATTGAAATTTATACAAAATGCCCTCTGTGTTATTAATAAAATAAAACGTCTGTATGACAGAAATGCTTCTGTGCAATGAACCTGTTCCTTGTGCTTCCAGTGCGAGAAGTAGAATTTCCTCACAAGAGCATCAGGCGTGCACATTCAGTAGGTCATTCCAGATGGAAGTTGGCCTCCTAGTTGATGGCTTCTTGGAGCAGAAAGAAGTAGCTCAGCTCTGGAGCTGGATCTGGCCCTGCTTTGAGCGCAGGCGTTTCCTGGCGAGGGAGCTGCAGTGCTTGCTGGGACCGCGGGGAACCTGGGACCTGGAGGCAGCCGGACGTGCGGGGTTTGTGTTAGGGGAGTCGTCGGGTGTCCTGAGAGTGATGACCCTGTGCAGCTTGTGGCGATCCCAGTGCTCGACCGGGAACGTTTGAGAGGGCAGTTTCCCTCCAGGGATTCGTCAGTGGGATGTTGGGCCACGAAAACAGCATAGCTTGTGGTTCATGCGCAGGAGGCACACAGCACAGGGAAGAGCAGTGGGCTCTTTCCTTCAGCCCAAACCTGTCACTGCCTCCCCTGTCGTCGCTGGCAACGTGATGGCCGCGTGAGGACAAAACTCAAAATAGTGTCAACACTACGTTCAGCCCAGCTGGTCTTAAGCAGAGCCATCGTTTCCAAAGATTTGTGTACTTGAGTGGTAGGTTGGCATCCCTTGACCTAAAACTACTTTTTCTTTTGAATTTATTTGAGAAGTGACTCTGAACATTGTCAGTGGGTCAGTGTGAGGTTTGGTCGCATGTAAGAGAAGGTAAAAAGCAGAGTGAAACCAGATGGTTTCTCAGGTGAAAGCTGGAGGTCATCGATCCAAGGCTGGTATGTGACTCAGGGCCCGGGCTGCTTTTGTTTCACCATCCTGATGGTGACTTTCCTACTCATGGTCACTCTTGGCCCAGGGTGACTGCTACAGCACCGGTCATCAGGCCCAGATTCCAGGCAGGAGGAAGGAGCGCACCTCCCTGCTGCCTCTAGCACCCAGAAGGAGCTTTTTAAAAAATCTTACTGGTCGGATCCTAAATACATAACTAAAGTTAGTTGCGAGAAAGGCTGGAAGTTTGGGGCTTTCAGTGGAGTGTGCCGCCACCCGAAATGCCACCGGGGTTTGTCTCTAAGCCCCGGGGAGAATGGGTACTGCGTTGGCGGTTAGCAGTCTCCAGTGGTAACTTTCTCTGGTGTTCTGTTTTGTTGGAGTCGCACAAGGTTGGGAGAGTGTGTGCGTGCACTTTGACCATGGGAAAGGAATCTTAGCAACTACCCTCGTTTGCCTGAGGACCAAGGACCTCTGTCTTTTCCAATGAGGGGGCTCAGAACGGGCCCTGGCTTCCATTTCGCAGAGCTGGGAACCCCGAGCAGTTTCCAAAGCCTTAGCCTGTTGTGTCCAGAATCTCCCGGTTCTACCCAGAGTCTGGGTTTTGGGTGGTTTTTTTAAAGGTCCTCTATGGATTGGACCTGCAAGTGGTCTTGGGAATGGCCGTCCTCGAGTCCAGCTGTTAGATGGGAATGGTAGTACTGCCACCTACTTTGGGCAAGTATTTGTTTCCCTGTCTGTGAAATGGAAACTATCAAGTAGTTGGGACCAATAAGTTACAATGCAAGAGCGTATTATGGTGCCCGGTCCGTAAATGCTGGACGACTACCATTTGTGGGCCGTTTTGCAAGGGAGAAGGGGGTTTGTGGGCTCATGCAGGTTCAGCAGATCATATCAAGCAGGGGTAAACTTTTCCTTGGACATCTTAAAATTAGTGCAAAGAAATAGTTCTCAGGGAGGCAATGTGGCATGGGTTCTAGGAGGCTGTATGTGAGCGGGCACCAGATCATCTGTGGAACTTGAAGCAAAAATTAGTCCTTGAGTTCGATGACCTAGAGTTTCAGTTTGGAGTGGGACCCAGCATTGGAAATTATTTTTACGTTCCCTCCGTTCCTCCCTCCCTTCCTTGTCTGTCTGTCTTTTATTTACGACAGAGAGTGTGCATGGGGAAGGGGAAGAGAGTGAGGGAGACAGAATCTGAAGCAGGCTCCAGGCCAGGCTCTGAGCTGTCAGCACAGAGCCCGACATGGGGCTTGAATTCACGAACCGCAAGATCAGGACCTGAGCCAAAGTCAGACGCCTAACTGACTGAGCCACCTAGGCAGCCCTATTTTTAAATTCCGAGTGGGATGTCTGAGTGGGGAACCGTTGCTTAGCAGGTATCACTCAGCTCTGATCTCCGGAGTATGTGAGTGTGGTCTGTGTGTGCCTCTGTACATGCGTGCCTTGCAGCCTACTGCTGACCCAGGGTATTTTCAGATTTTGTGCTGTGTTTTCAGCGTGGGTCCTGGATGTGCATGGTAAGCACCCTTTGCAGTTTTACTGAAGCAGACCCAAGTTGAAATGCAAGTGTGGTAAGCCTCATATAGGGCACAGTCACTTACCTGATTACCTGTCTTTGGTAAGGTGAAATTAAGCAGGTTAGAGTCCCATCGTGAAATAGAAACCACCCTATAACTTTTCAATCAAATGAGAAAAAAAACAAAACAAAAACTGGAGTTGGAAAGGTTGGTAGCAAAAGTGGGAAAAGGTAAGGTTACTGAAAAATCGGTAATTTGAAAGGAAACCATTAACACAGTATCAATCCCATCAGTCATTCTCTCCATTTCTAGGTGATACCAGTGTCTCTCCACTTACTTATAATCTCACCTGGATCCTGTGTGTGCGTGTGTGTGTGTGTGTGTGTGCGTGCGTGTGTGCACATGTGCATGCGTGTATGAATATGGAAAAATAGAAAAATTGGCTTATATCTACAAACGTATATATAAAAGAACTTAGGAGGGGGCACATAACTGGCTCAGTTGACAGAGCATGCGACTCTTGACCTTGGGGTTGTGAGTTCAAGCCCCACGGTAGGTGCAGAGACTACTTAAAAATAAATCTTTAAAAAAAAAAAGCCATCTTGAGAAGAGGGTGATCCCACCTAGAGTAAGCAAGGAATAAAACAGACGCCGCTGCCGCGTACCCGCTCACAAGGCTGTGGGCGGTACTTGTACAGCCTTTCTTCCTGCCTGTTCCATGTTCCTTTTGCCCTCTACCGGCCCCGCAGCTTGGGGTGGGGGTGACCTGAACCTTCATTCCTGAGGGTCTGAGTCCTTAATAGTCCTGGGGTCATTGCAGCGTTTGTCTTTGATTAGCTTTCTCCCCCAAATTCAGGTTTTCTTTTTAATGAGAAATTTCAGACCCACATAGAAGCAGACTGGTGTCTTAGAGAGTGCGGGAGGCACGATCCGAGGGCCAGCAGATCCTGGGTCCAGTGAGGGCCCTTTCCTGGTTTGCAGACCCGCATCTTCGTGCCATGTTCTTGGGTGGCAGGGCGGTTTCCTGTCTTTTTTTTCTTTTTATCCATCTTTTGATCTTTCATGTATATAAAGAATTTTTTAATGAAGATTTCTATTTTAATTCCAGTATAGCTAATCTGCAGTGTTCTCCTAATCTCAGGCGTACAATGCAGCAGTTTAACAATTCTGTACAGTACTCCGTGCTCATCGTGGTAAGTGTGCTCCCTCCACCTGCTTCACTCACACCCACCCACCTCCCTGCTGGCAACTGCCAGCTTGTTCTCTAGGGAGGAGTCGGGTTCTTGGTTGGTCTCTCTCTTTTCTTCTTTGCTCATTTGTTGTTTCTTTTTTGTTTCGTTTCTTAAACTATATATTTAAGTGAAGTCACATGGTGTTTGTCTTTCTCTGACTTCACTTAGCGTCATACTCTCAAGCCCCAATCACGTCATTGCAGATGGCAAGATTTCATTCTTCTGTATAAAGGAGGTGTGTGTGTATCTTTCTCCATTCGTTTGTCGAAGGACACTTGGGATGCTTTCATCATTTGGCTATTTTAGATAATACTGCTGTAAATATAGAGGTTCATGCATCTCTTTGAATTAGTGCTTTTGTATTCTTTGGGTAAATACCCAGCAGTGCAATTCCTGGATTATAGGACCGCTCTATATTTAAGTTTCTGAGGAAACTCCATACTGTTTTCCAGAATGGCTGTATCAGTCTGCAGTCCCCCCAACAGTGCATGAGTGTTTTCTCCACATCCTCACCAACACCTGCTGTTTCTTGTGGCATTGCTTTTAGCCATTCTGATAAGTGTAAGGTGATTCGCATTTCCCTGATGATGCGTGACGCTGAGCATCTTTCCCTGTGTCTGTTGGCCGTCTGGATGTCATCTTAGGAGAAGTGTCTGTTCACGTCTTCTGCATAACCGTTTTTTTAAATTTTTAAAAAATATTTTATTTATTCTTGAGAGAGAGAGAGAGAGAGAGCACATGAGCAGTGGAGGAGCAGAGTGAGAGAGGGACACAGAATCCGAAGCAGGCTCCAGGCTCTGAGCCGTCATCATAGAGCGCAACGCGGGGCTCGAGCCCACAAGCCCTGAGATCATGATGATCTGAGCCGAAGTCGGACACTTCATTGACGGAGCCCCCCAGGTGCCTCTGCATATCAGTTCTTTATGTGTTTTGGGTACTAACCCTTTGTCATCTTTTGATCTTTTAAAAATCATCCTTTTCCGTTATCATGGCCCCACCCGCACGACCTACTCTAACCCTAATCATCGCCCAAAAGCCCCACTTCCACGCACCATCACTCGAGGGTTAGGGCCTCAACATACGAATCTTGGGGGACACAGTTACAGCAACTAGTGTAACACTCCTACCCAACATAACCCAGCTTCAACAATTGAGATTTTACCAATTTTGTTTTAATTATTTCACCTTTTTTACCCTTAGACTATTTTAAGACAAATTCTAGATATGTCACTCAAGTATTTTAGTGTGTATGGTAACAGATAAAGATGCCTTTTTTAAAAAAAAGACTACATGCAATTATCATATTAGTAATACTGATAATTAATATTCAAGTCCAGTCCATATAGGATTTTCTCAGATTGTCTTAAAGGTTTGATTTTGGGGCGCCCAGGTGGCTCAGTTGGTTAAGCACCCAACTTCGGCTCAGGTCATGATCTCACAGTTTGTGGGTTCAAGCCTCGCATCAGACTCTGTGTTGACAGCTCAGAGCCTGGAGCCTGCTTCCAATTCTGTGTCTCCCTCTCTCTCTCTGCCCCCTCCCCACTCCTGTTTTGTCTCTCTCTCTCAAGATTAAATAAATATTAAAAAATTAAAGGTATGTTTTTATAAAAGTTTGACTCAAAATCAAAATGAAGTTTATGGTTTTGCATTTGGTTGCAATCCAGTTCCTCCTCAAAAAATTTGAAAAACTGGATCATTTATCCATGGAACATCTCCTATTTTGGATTCAGCAAGGAGCATCTTTATAGGGTCAATCTGTTCATCTCATGTTTTCTGTAAATTAGAAGTCCTATCTAGAGGCTTGACTACATTGATTCCCCCGCCCCCTCCAAGAATGGGGCATCGCTGGCGTGGTGTAATCCTGTTGCAGGCTATCAGACACAGAGGCTCGTCTTCCCATTTTTCTCTTACATTGAAATTCATCCGTCGGTTCCATGGCTGTCGAATCACCCATTATATTCACCATTCATGTAGCAGTTTTGACATTCCTCAGTGGTCATTGTCTAGGTCCTATTATTGCATTTGTCATTGAAAAATAGTGACTTTTGGGGGGAGGGGGACTTTATTTTGATTAATTTCAGGCTTAAAACCTGCAAGAACAGTAGAAGGAACTCCAACATAACTGCTAACATCACATCTCCTTTACCAGTTTTTCTTGATAACCACAGAGTAATGACTCTCAGTAACTATTTTTTTATGAATCATTTGGAAGTAAAACTGTAGGCATCATGTCCCTTTACCCCTTACCCATTTCAGGGTGTGCCTCTTTGAAACAACAGCATTTTTTCCCCTTTAATTATTTTTTTAAGTTTATTTATTTTAGAGCATGCACGTGAGCAGAAGGAAGGGCAGAGAGAGAGGGAGAGAGAATCCCAAGCCGGCCCTACACTGTCAGTGCAGAGCCTGATGTGGGGCTTGATCTCATGAACCATGAGATCATGACCTGTGCCTAAATCAAGGGTCAAGCACTTAACCAACTGAGCCATCCAGGCACCCCAGGACATTTTCTTATGTGACCACAGTATAACTAAAATTAAGAAATAAATGATATAACACTATTAACTAGTATCCAGGTTTCATTCATATTTCACCAATTCTGCTAATAACTTTTATGAAGAAAAAATAAAAAGGTGCAGGTTGCCATCCATGACCGCTTTCGCATTGAGCGGTCAAGTTCTTGAATGACGGCTCCTCTTTCAGATCTTGGCACATCTTACAGGTGCAAGACAATTGTTTTATAAAATGTTCTCAATTTGTTTGATGTTTTCTCAGGATTTGATTGAGATTATGCAGTTAGGCAGGAACAGTACAGAAGTGACCTTATGTCCTTGAAGTATCTTATCACCGGCCCGTGATGTTGGTTTCAGCCATTACTGGTGATTCAATTTTAATCCCTTGATTAAGGTGGGGTCTGTGAGGTCTCTCCACCATACGGTTTTTTTTCTTAATGCGAGATACTTGGAAACTTTGTAAATACCCAGTTCCTCTCAAACTTTTATCCACTAGTTTTAGTAGCTACTGATTCTTAGTTGAAGAATTAATACTTTCCAAGCTTTCCTTTTATATATCAGCACTCTGCCAAAAGGAAGAGATTTACACACACACGCGGGTGCACGTCACACACTGTGGGTTACAATCTGATATGTTTTTTTCATGCAGACTATCCATTTGGTGCCCTTCCAAGTCGGCTTATGGGTCCCTTTGCCATATCCCCATCATTTAAAAAAATTTTTTTTAATGTTTTATTTATTTTTGATAGAGAGACAGAGCACGAGAGGGGGAGGGGCAGAGAGAGAAGGAGACACAGAACCAGAAGCAGGCTTCAGGCTCTGAGCTGTCAGCACAGAGCCTGACGCGGGGCTCAAACCCACGAACGTGAGATCTGACCTGAGCCAAAGTTGGAGGCTTAACCGACGGAGCCACCCAGGGGCCCCACCCCATCATTTTTTGAGTACTTCTTTGGCATGAAATTGTCTAGGCTCATCATCGACATTTCCTTTTCCAGATTTAGAATTAGCCATTTTCTCTAAGGAGTCTGCTGCTTCTGCGAGGGAGGCCTGAGGAGTTGTGAGTGAAGAGCCTCAGGTTTGTTTAGTCTACCCAAGTATCCCCATTTCAAATCTCAAGGTCTCACTCCTTTCCACTCAGTGCACGGATTTCACCTCAGAGAACTGGAATGGCTGTGAATTCTAGATTATAGTTATGCAACTCATGCAAATTTGAGGCATGATTTATCGCCAATTATGCTTTGTATCTACAAGAAATAAGATATTTTTTTTAAACTGCCACAGAAGTGCTCTAGTTCTCTGATCATGACTTGGCTTTCAAATTTAAGGCCTGAACTTGTTTTCTGTGGGTACCCAATGCAATAAAAAGCCAATGCATTTCACCATCTTGTTGATCACCACCATAAACATCAAGTGCACCATCTAAACTTGGTCTTAAGTAGGCACTTCATGCAAAACAACTGTAGGTCTTTTTTTTTTTTTTTAATGTTTATTTTTGAGAGAGAGAGTGAAACCGGGGAGGGGCAGAGAGAGGTGGTCAGATCTGAAGCAGGCTCCATGCTGACAGCAGTGAAGCCTAGGGTGGGGCCCGAACTCAAGAACCTAGAGATCATGACCTGAGTAGAAGTCGGACGCTCAACTGGCTGAGTCACCCAGGTGCCCTAAAACTACAAATCTTAACATATGGCATGCTATGACATATGTTACCAGATCTGGTTTTCTACTGGCAATGAATTATACTTCTCTGAATTCACTCTCAAACATGGTGAGGAACCAAACACAGAAACACATCTTTTTAGGGCCTGTTTCTCAGGACCATTCCAGTTGCAAAGCTTTGTATTGGCCAGTGTCTGACTTGGAAACAGAGTTCACTGTAGGTCTTTCCAACAGAAAAGATTTAATGCAGGGATGTTATAAGGATGTCTAAAGGATTGAAAGCAAAAGAGAGAAGGCAAGGTTATTCATAAGGAAATAACTGCAACTAGGCAACACCAGCCAGGCCTGGAGAGAGATTGCTCAGGCCACAGCTCTGCTGACTAATCTGCCCGGCAGGGACCCCAGAGCCTGTCCTTCCGACTTCACGTGGCTGCCCCTGAAGCCACCACCACCTGACCCTTAGCCAACCCTGCTGTGGCCAGGGTTGCCATCAGAAATCTGAACAGGGGCGTTTGGGTTGCTGTCAGTGGAGTGTCCCCGATTCTTGATTTTGGCTCAGGTCATGATCCCGGGGTGGTGGGGTCACCTCTGCGCTATCAACACAGAGCCTACTTGGGATTCTCTCTTTCCCTCTCAGCCCCCCTCCCACATAAGTAATAAACATTAAAAAAAAAAAATCTGAGCAGAAAATCACTTTTCTTCACCCACCTTCCATCGCACAAGAGTGCCTCCCGTTGGTAGATGCTAAATGGAAGTCCGCCAGTAAGGAAGTCTCAGAATGTAATTTGGGGATCTGACTACGTTATGTCGTTACGTTATGTTGCAGGGCACAGAAAGTTGAGGACAGGAGACTGGAAGCAAAACAGCAACACAAACAAATGAATAAGCAAATGAGAAGATGCTCAAAGTTCACTCTATCCCAGAAATCTCAACGAGCTGAATCCAAATATTGAGTTCCTGTTCGTGCTGGGCATGGTGGCCCTAGGTTGTGGAAATGCTCTAGTGAATAAAACACAGGCCCTGCTGTCCTGGATTTATGGTCACAGGGTCGGGATAGACAGCCAATGAGCACTCCATCCAAAGGCATTATCTACACCTGACAAAGGATTTTTATCTTGGTCTACAATACGCAGAACAAAAATAGACCACCCTAACAAGTGAGCAAAGAGAATCCAGCAGACCATTCACAAAAGAGGGTATTCCTTTGGTCAATAAATATGAAAAGGTGCTCAGCTGTGTCAGTCATGGAAATGGAACCACAGTGAGACACCACTACATACCTACAGTTTGGCTAGAAATTAAAAAAGGAAAAAAGGCTGGCAATGCAGCCAGGTGTGCCAAAGTGTGGAACAACTGGAATGAATACTTTGGAATACCGTTGGCAGCATCTACAGAAGCTAAACACTATACCTACCCTCTGACCTAACAATTCTACCATTAGATTTATAACCAAGAGAAGTTAAAGTATATGTTTCCTAAAAGACATGTACAAGAATATTCATAGGAGCTGCATTCATAAAAGTTCAGACCTGGAAATAATCTAAATGGACACAGATAAATGGCCACATGGATAAAAGAAAGGTTAAAAGTTGTGACCTATTCATATAATTGAATACTATTCAGCAATAAAACCAAATGAACTGCTGCTACACGCAGCAATGTATGGGCGAACCTCACAGGATGTTGAACAACAAAAGCCAGATACACGAGTTTATATCCCATTTATCTGACGTTCAAGAGTAGACAAAACTCACCTTTGGTGACAGAAGACAAAATTGTGCCCTGGAGGTACTTAGCGGGATGGAGGCCGGAAGGACCCTGCTGGTGTGCTGGATTGTTCTGTATTGATTTGGGTGGTGTTTACACTGGTGTCTACATGAATAAAATCTCCACAAGCTGTAAACCTAGGATTTGTGCATTTCACAGTATGTTATTCCTTTAAAAATTAACAGACAAAAAAAGCAAAAGAAATGAGTGTCATGTAAATGTAAGTGCGAAGAAGGAATTCAGTGATGTGGTGGGTAGATGGGAGGTTGGCCGACCAGAGCTGAGACCTGAATGGTGATAATGAGCTGAGGGACTTTCTGTGAGAGGGGACAGCAAGTGCAAAGGCCCTGAGGCAGGACCACGTTTGCTGTGTTGGAGGAACCTAGTCAAGGCCAATGGACCGGAACTCTAAGCAGGGCCAAAGTCAGCCTCTATTTAGGGTGGCTTTCCTAAGAGCAAGGGGAAAGCATGAAAGGTGTGAGATAAGGGGTGCTGGGTATACTTTCTCAGACAGAGTAAGGGAGAGAGAAACCTTTGGTAACTTTTAATAGTGTGGCTGGGACATCTGGAAGGCTGGAGGCTGGGGTTCCACTGACTGAGCAGGACTGGAGAGGCAGTGGAGTCAGGGTTGGTTTGGACACATTAAAATTGGACATACTTGGGGCGCTTGGGTGGCTCAGTCGGTTAAGCCTCCGGCTTCGGCTCAGGTCAGATCTCACGTTCGTGGGTTCGAGCCCCGTATCAGGCTCTGTGCTAACAGCTAACTCAGAGCCTGGAGCCTGCTTCCAGTTCTGTGTCTCCTTCTCTCTCTGCCCCTCCCCCTCTCATGCTCTGTCTCGCTCTGTATTGAAAATAAATAAAATTAAAAAGAATTAAAAAAAATAAAACTGGACATACTTTTCATTTATTTATTTTTAATGCTTATTTTTGAGAGAGACAGAGTGCGAGTGGGGGAGGGGTAGAGAGAGAGGGAGACACAGAATCCAAAGCAGGCTCCAGGCTTTGAGCGGTCAGCACTGAGCCTGACGCAGGGCTCGACCCCATGGACCGTGAGATTATGACCTGACCTGAAGTCAGACGCTTAACGGACGGAGCCACCCAAGCGCACCTGGACATACTTTTTAGCTATCCCTGGAGTTGTTGGGGAGGCCGTGGGTGGTGGGGCTGAAGTTCTGCACCAGACCCAGGCTGGGCGCTCGTGTCCTGGAGCCCACAGGTGGCATTCCAGTCTCAGGCACCTGGGAGAGCAGAGAGCAAAGAGAAGGAGCACATGGGGTGTTCTGGAAAGAGACTCGTGCTGCTGAGGGTCTGCATTGAGACTGCTTTAAAAGTGCTTCTTTCACAAGCTCTGCTGAGTGCTTTCCCCACCAGCATCGAGAGCCCCGGGATGAGCAGACTGCGCGGTGCTGACTGCCTGGCCTCAGCCTCCGGAGCCAGGGCCCACCCGTGACCATCCCAGGCAGAGTGCTGGAGGCATCTGCACGTCCAAGGTCCTGGGTGAGTCTCTCTGCACGCTGAAGTGCGAGAATCTCTTACTTCCAGTGTCTGAGGGGTGAGTGAGTGTGTGTGTGAGAGAGAGAGGGAGGGAGGGAGAAACTATGGGGGGGGTGGCATGGGAGAGAGAGAGGAGAGGGGGAGAGAGCAA
>PJEM01013114.1:0-17873 GCA_004023845.1 Helogale parvula
GGAAGCCGTGACCATGCATTTATACTTTGCGATGTTAAATGACACATCATTTTTATCCGTGCTAAGCTAAAAGTAGAGCCATTCTTGGCATCCAAAATTCAAAATCCCATGCATCTTCTTCATTTTGAAAAGAGAGAACACTGGAGGTTGAGCACCTTTGCAACTGATGAACAAACATTTGCCGAATGACTGCATCTGTATTTTATATACAGTAGTCAGTATCTTTCAATTTCTGCCAAATATTTTATTTTATTTTATTATTATTTTTGATACAGAGAGACAGAGCATGAGAGGGGGAGGGGCAGAGAGAGAAGGAGACACAGAACCGGAAGCAGGCTCCAGGCTCTGAGCTAGCTGTCAGCCCAGAACCTGACGCGAGGCTCGAACCCACGAACGTAAGATCTGACGTGAGCGGGAGTCAGAGACTTAACCAACTGAGCCACCCAGGCGCCCCACTGCCAAATATTTTAAATAAAAGCTCAGCGGAAGATTAAGTAGAACCAAGAGTTGTTGGTAGGGTGTGTATATGCTGGAGAATCAAAGAGTTTGCTACAACCAGCTGATGATGATGATGATGGGGATGGTGGCTAAGAGTCGGTTTTGTTTTGTGACGGGAAATGTTCTAAAACCTTTTCCTTTTGATTTCATCTCCTCCTCTTCAGAACGTGATGAGATTGGCGCCCATGCTTTCCCATGTCACAGACAAGGAACCCGCAGCAAGAGCGTTTCCTAGTCACTGGTCAGAGGCTCTGCGTCCTTACCAGTCATGGGGCAGTGCTCGTGAGTGTTCTGGGTGCTGAACTGAAGCCCTTCCTTTCCACCTTTTCTTTTTTTTTTAATGTTTTTAATGTTTACTAATTTTGGGGAGAGAGAGACAGACAGACTGCGAGCAGGGAAAAAACAGAGAGAGAGGGAGACCCAGAATCCAAAGCAGACTCCAGGCTCTGAGCTATCACCACAGAGCCCCGTGCAGGGCTCAGACCCACAGACTATGAAATCATGACCTGAGCTGAAATTGGACACATAACCGACTGAGCCGCCCAGGCGCCCCTTTCTACTTTTTCTAAAGTGGAATATGGGGGAATGTCTTGTATCACTTCCCAGTGATCTTGGTGGGAAGGTGTCCTGATATCTGGTGAAACTGGCGTTGACTGTCCAAGGCCATCTAGGAAGCAGGGGGTAGAAACCAGCGAAGAGGGCGTGGGTGTGGATAGAGGGAGAGAAAGCAACAAGGGAGCATATACTTTCCCCTGGAGCTTCTGGCACATTCTTTGAAGGAGGCTTCACACTGGGATGATTCCTTGTAAGTCTGCAGGCTGCCCCACTGCCCACGCTTGCTGGAGACAGCCACTTTGCTCTCCTTTCCTTGGGATGGGAATTCAAACAGGAAAGAATAAAAAGAAGAAGAAGAAAACACTGAAGATATTTTGTCCCATTAACAACTGGTCACAGGGGCGCCTGGGTGGCTCAGTCTGTTAAGCGTCCGACTTTGGCTCAGGTCATGATCTCATGGTTTGTGAGTTCAAGTTCCGCATCGGGCTCTGTGCTGACAGGTAGCTCAGAGCCTGGAGCCTGTTCGGATTCTGTCTCCCCCTCTCTCTCTGTCCCTCCCCTGCTCTCACTGTCTCTCTCTCAAAAAATAAATAAAACATAAAAAAATTTTGAAAAAGAACAAACAACTGGTCACAAACACTGAAAAATGTTTCCTATCCTCTCCGTTTTCCAATTGCAGCGGCTTTCCATAATTTTTTCTTCATATAAAAAAAGTTGAGCTTCATTTTTGGAGCATTGAAAGCCTTTAATAATAATTCATCACACTTAATCAGGTTCTTACGCGGGGCTCCTCCCATTAGACGGGCCCCGCAATGAGTTATATTCATGATAAACATAGAGCCAGGAGACTTAAAGAGCTACTCTTTCCTACTGAATTGAACTCACCGAGGCTTTTGGCCACCCTTCTCACCTGTAAAAAGAATTTTACTGACCAGGAATACATTTACAAAGCATCTAGGTCAAGACCGAGCACTGATTTTCATTTATATGACAATACCCCTCTCCATTCTTCTTAAAACTGTCCCTTTGACTGTGTCATATTTATCGGTTCATTATTTGTAAAATAGTAAAACCGCATCTGAAAAAAAAAGTGTGTTGTGTCTTTAATTTAAAAACCGCCCCAGGGCCCTATGGGGTATATTAAATCTGTCTCTCCGCCGTATATCTTGATGTACATTTTACTTGAAACCAGGTGTTTTGTATATTGAACTTTTTAACACTGCAGGGAGGTAAGTATTCACAGCTGGACTTTTATGCTTCGCACATTTTCATGTTTCAGAACAAGAAGCAACCCCTCGGATAAACTCCTCCGGCATGAAGAGAGGCCGAACAAAGGCTTCTGTATCTGGCGGCAGGGACATGGATATGATGAAGTCACAGATATGGGACCCGCATGCAAAATAGATGCCAGTGACACCCAGACAAAAAGTTTCAAGGAATCCAAGTGCACAGGTTCTCAGATCAATCACGACCGATGAGGCTGTCACCGCACAGAAGGGCTGAAAAGCAGCATCAAAGGGCCCGAAAGAGAGGGGAGAAGCTTTTGTCTGGCCGGCCTTTGTCTTCAGGGCCAGCATTGGAAGCCAGCTCACATCCACTGAAACACTGAGTTAATCTATTTCTAGCGAACATTGTTCGCTGTGTGTAGTTAGCCCGGAATCATTAAAGAAAAATAACTAGGTTGGCATGACCAAGAAAGCATTGGTTTTCCTGTGGGGTGCGTTGGTAAGAGGTGAGTCTTGTGCATACATGATTGTCTGCGAGAGAGGAAAGGGTGACTGACCTTGCCAAACAAACGCACCCGGAGGCCGGGCTTCTTAGCCTCAGAAATGAACTTTGTGTTCGCAGTTCCAGACACAAGGTGGTTTATTAAAATTAAAAACGTGGCGCTCCTAATTCATTCTCCTCTGGGTTAAGTTTACCCTCCCAAATCTCCTTAAACATCTAACAACAAAAAAGCACATTCCCGTGAATGGAGTAGCCTTCCCAAGGAAACCTGTCATGGTGTGGCTGCGGGATTCATGATCTTGGTGGCTGGTGGGAAGAGACGGGGGTGGGCAGTCTCTGAGGAAGGGCAGTTAGGGAGACTGAGATGCTGAATGTCTTCATCACTATTGGTCTGTGGACCTGGTGACCCACAGTGCCAGGAAGGAGTTTCACTCTGGCCCAGCTGGTTATAGGCCAACCAACCTCTCCGCTGCACAAACACAGCAACCCTCCTACGCTTCATAAAAGCTGATTGCTTTACGGTTGGCATCATTCGACGGCAGGCACCCCCTAGTGGTCGTGTCTTGAACTCCGCTGGCCTTGTCTCTAGCTAAATGGAGTCCCCCCTGGACATGGCTGAAGGTGTTCAAAGACCTCAAAGACCCACTCTCGTTACAAAGTCAGGACTTGGAGGCACGCAGTGGGGGAGCATTCGAGTCTGTGCAGCATTAGCAGGAAGCACCCTGATTTTCATTCCAAGGAAAAGGTAAGTAAAAACTCCTTAAAAAAAATTAAAAATGACATCAAGATTGTCAAATAACGAGAGATCATGGCTGAGTGTCACCACCGAATGACACAGTGATTACTCACATCCCATAGGTGGAAGGAGAAAACTAAAAGGAAGTTTGGTGCTTCTCAAATCTTTTTGGAAGATAATTTTTGAGGTGGTTTAAAATGTTTTCCTTCCCGTTTAGGCCCCAGTCCGTTATTTTTTGTTAAACGTCCTCTAAATGTGCTTTTTCGGCCACAGTTTCTTCCATAGTTTTGATGAGCCACAACGTCCCATTGGAAATCCCGGTATGGGTTTTGTCTGGGCGTGTCGGTCAGGAAAGCTGCCCTTCCCTGGGTTTTAAGGACACAGAATTGCTCTCTGTGTGTGATTCAATGTTTCTGGTTTTTGTTTTGTTTTTTTGTTTTTTTTCTGTTCATGAGGAAGCAGGTTGAGAAGTCAATCAATGATAGAAGTAAAAGGAGCCGGAGACTCCATGGAACATTCCTGATGGGAAAAAATGAGCTCAAGGATGGTGAGACACAATCATATAAATCACTACCTTTCCCTGCAGAGGACTGGGAAGTCCTTGCCCCATTTTCTTTTTTTTTATCTTGTGCACAATAATACATACCTTTTCACTCAAGTTTGTAGCAAGTACTTAAGAATCTGTTTCTACATCCATCTGCACAGAGACCAAAATCAAGGCCCTTCATGTGTTCCTGACTATCATAGACCTTTCTAGCTTAATCTGTAACTTCTACTGGTTCCATATGAACCAATATTGACAGTTGTGCAATTTTACAAAGTCTTGGAAAAATAAAAAATCATTTTCTACTTCTGACATTCGACTCCAACTTAAGATACATTGCTCTCCGGTGTCTGGGTGACTCAGTAAGTTGAGTATATCACTTCGGCTCAAGTCATGATCTCGTAATCATGAATTTGAGCCTCATTTCAGGGTCACTGCTGTCATCCTGTCAGCACAGAGCCTACTTTGGATCCTCTGTCCCCCTCTCTCTGCCTCTCCCCTGCTCATGCTCTCTCTTTCAAAAAATAAATAAAACATTAAAGAAAAAACAGATACATTAATCTTGACACAGGAACTGAAATCTCATTGCATAGGCATAAATGTGAACACAGAATCACTCTTCCAACTATTTATTAATACAATGTTTAAGTATATGAATAAACATTCCAAACACATTAACGTGGTAGGTGCTATGCGATCCAAGACAAGGGCTCAAAGATATAGAAATAAATTTGATGTGGTTCCTTTTTTTTAAGATTTTATGTTTTTATTTTTATTTATGTATTTATATATTTAATTTTTTTTTGTTTATTCAGTTTTGAGAGAGAGAGGAAGAGAGAGACAGAGCATGAGTTGGGGAGGGACAGAGAGAGAGGGAGACACAGAATCTGAGCAGGCTCCAGGCTCTGAGCTGTCATCACAGAGCTCAACTCCAGACTTGAACTCACGAACCACAAGTCATGACTGGGCCAACATCAGACACTTAACCATCTGAGCCACCCCAGGCGCCCCTATTGATGTGTTTTTTTAGAGAGAAGAAAAAAGAAAAGTGTGAGTGGGGGAAGGGCATGGGGGGGGGAGAGAATCCTAAGCCAGCTCCACACTCAGCATGGAGCCCAATGTGGGGCTTGATCCCACGACCCTGGGATCACAACATGAGACAAAATAAAAATGCAGAGGCTCAACCAACTGAGCCACCCAGACACTTGATGTGATCCTTATTTTTAAGAAACATATTGACAAAATATCATTTAGAATATAGTTTTTATGGCCCTACTTATTTTATCTCCATTTTCTCTTTATTTATGTATGGGTTTCTGCATTGAAGAAGTTAGAAATTTTGGTGCTAGGTCATTGTATACTCTTGGACCATTTGATAAAGCAACTTCTACTTACTGTAGACTTGGGCCACTGACTCTGTAGGAATTGAAGAAACAAAATTAAAATACAACAATGCCTCTATTTGCCAAGACCTCACTCACAGGCCAGTGGGTAACTGGAGGGTAAACTGTGCCCCTATCAGGACACGAGAATGACATTGTCACCAAAAAAATCCAGCAACAGAGAACAGTATGCAAAGATTTTGTAGACAGTGTTTCATCCTTCTTAATTGTATAAAACGAGTTATTTTCACAACAGTGGGTTGAAACACAACCCTGGAGCTATATTTTTCGGGCTGTGCTGTAGGATGCCAGTTTCCCTGACTGGGACTTCAATTTGATTAGAATGTTTTCACACCTCCATCATTTGATGCATTGATTCATTGATTCGTTCATTCATCCCCAACCACTTTATGAACATGTATATGTTGGTACTTGGCCAGGGACTATCGTTAAGAAAAGACTTTAGATTATTTTCTAAAAGATGAAAATGCTTTCTCCTTGCTTTTAGACCATGATGCCTCTTGAAAGGCAGGCATGACAGCACAAAGAGCTGTGGTGATGAGCACTTTGGAATAAGTAACGACTTGCAGTGATTTTTAGAAACATAAGTGAGAGTTATACGGACATTTAGTGCAAATGTGAAATGTTATCCATCCGATGGGACTCTTGAAGGAATAGCTTCTCTTGTGTCCTGAACTGCTTCTGTATTCCTTCCCCTGCTCCCATTAATTCTTTTTTTCAGGATACAATCAAGTAAAACTAAGCTTTTATCAGGGACATATTTGAAACAATTCTTGGAGACATTCCAAAAGAATTCTACTTTCCAGTAGATGGTCTGAGTGGCTGGGAAGGTAGAGAAATGTTAAGGAAAAATAGCCATACAGCACCTACCAGCCAAGGGAAAACCTGGGGTGTCAGGAGTAGTAGCAGGTGTGAGGGGCCCCCTTTATCTGCGGCAGTGCACAGAGAGCCAAGGGAGTCAGGTCAGAACCTGGAGAGAGACCCTGCTCTTGGGGGCCCTGAGGCCTTCAAGTTATATGATTTAGGGAAACACTTGTGCTGTCCCTGGTGTTGCCAGAGCCAGGACACAAGAACAGGGTGACATAACAGAGCCTTGTCTTCAGACCCATACTCTTAGCTCAGAGTTCCTGATAGGGGCATCTCCACGCCCCGGTGCTAGCATGACCCCATGCAGGTGTCTGCCTCACCTAACTGTACCACATGGCAAGTGACTGGAAACCTGACCTCAACAACTGTAAAGGTTGAGAGAACACTAGGACCTTCTGTGAATTATTGGACAGAGACGAGATTAGGGTCTGAGGTCTGCAATCCATTGAGCCTGATGACTGTCATTCGCATGGGCCAAAACTAGTTTCCAGGAACGTTTTGAGGAGGAGGAGCCTGGGCTGGGAGGCCAGGCTGCAAAAATCAGTCTTGGAGAGTTGACTTGTTCTCCTTGCTCTGGAAAGCACGCTGAAGGGACGGGAGACGTGAGGCACAGTCTGCACCGATGCTGACACCTGTAGATCTCTAGATCTCTGTCTCCATCTACGCCCACACTTACACCTGTGATGTATGCCTATGTGAATGTGAGTGTCCGTGCATAGGTCTACGTGGATCTGCAGGTGTGTGTGGATGTTTACAGGGATGTGGACTTGTATACAGATACGGCCAAGTCATTTACATCCATTTTCCTGTGTGCTCCATCCTCTCCCTGCCCCCAGGACTCACCACCCGCACTTCAGATGTGATGACTTTTACCCAGGGGGAAGTTTGTGAGACTGGACAGTTCACAGAGGGAAAACGGGTGTTGTGACTTGCCTCAAAACGTGTCTCCACATTATGTTGATGTTTTTGCCCTGGAGAAAGGTGTGGGTTCATTTGGTGACAAATTATATGATAAAAATTGGTACTTGGAAAGAGTGGATGAACTTAAAAAATCATAGAAAGTCTCAGTCATCTTTATTGTATTGAACCTATTTCACGAACAATCAGAATTTTAATATCAGGATTAGAGATTTTAGTTTGGGGGCGCCTGGATGGCTTGAGCGTCCTACTTCAGCTCAGGTCATGATCTCACGGTTCATGAGTTTGAGTCCTGAGTTGGGCTCTTTGCTGACAGCTCAGAGCCTGGAGCCTGCTTCAGATTCTGTGTGTGTCTCTCTCTTTCTGCCCCTTTTCCACTCATGCTGTCACTCTCTGTCTCTCAAAAATAAATAAATGTTAAAAAAAATTAAAGACATTTGGACAAGTATAATATTTGAGATTGGACACTTTTTGAAATGACTGGAATGAGGACCACCAATATCATTATCCATGATAAGAAAATGCATTGCCATTTTATACAGAAAATTTAGGATCTATTTCAGTATGACATATGCTAATAAACGACAGCAAAAACCTGGGTCAGCACAACAATATAGGCAGAATTAGATGAGACAAGAGACCCTCTCTGTAGCTTCTGACCCAGACACCTGTGTCTATGACTTTGGAACAAAGACACGAATGACCTGCCTGGAAGCATTCGTCATTGCTAGAATGTCCGCTCTTCAAAACTTCAATAGACTCGGTCCTGCCAATCACGTCCAACCCAATAATGTTTTCTTCCTGACATCATGTCTGCCGTGCTGAAATCTTTTCTCTACATTTCTCACATGTGTGGAAGATTTTATTATTTCTTTCCGAAAGCTAAGTTGATGAAGGTAACATAAAAGTGAAATTCATATTTTGACATTTTATTGATAGGATTATTATATGATTCTTAGATATATTCACATACATGTAATATAACATGTGCATGTGTAATGCACATGCTTATAATATTGAGAATAAGTACCCTGTTTTTAAATACGCAGTTGGTTATTAGGTATTTATTATCTATCTCACCAGTCATAATCATATTTTTGTGATTTTAGCCATCACTGCTAAGCTTCACTGACTTTTCCATGCCCTCAAACTATCTGAAAGCTCAGCTTAAAAATTCATGGAAATGTCTGAATCCTCCATATCACTGAGATCCTTGGAATTTAGATTTTCGAATACAGCATGTATCACTTCTGCTGAAATTGTTATGACTGAATGTCAATAATCTCCAAGAGGACAGATTTTAATCCATACCGAATGGCATCCCTTGGGGAAAAAAGGCTTGGGGAGGACTCAAATGTTGACATGTTTACAGGGACGATTACCCGGCCTGGGAATCTTAGAACGAGGCCATTTGCTTACAGTGGTTGTAATGAGCTTTCCATACTGAAGCTCGACTCTTTGAGACCCAGACAAAGACCGTGTGTATTAGGAGAGTTCTTCAGTCTACGCCAAAAGTGGACTCCCTCCAAACCCTAGGCAGGGCTTTGGCCTTGACTGCGCTGAGCGGTTCAAGGAAGAGTTCATGACGAAATAATGAGAGTGGGGTTGGGGGCGGGGCATAGTACAAACAGCACACGTTATATAGAACGTTTCTTTTATACATGTGGGAGGCCAGCATTTTGTTTTTTAGGGTCGTATGCAAACATCCTTGACGACTGGGGCAAAGGCAACATTTCACACATTATTAGATCAAGGGATTTCCCTCCTAAAACAAATCAATGTTATCGTCAAATAAATGAACTTCTTAAATCAGTAAGATGAAAATAGTGCTTGAAATGGAATCGAAGAGTGGGAAGAACACCACAAAAATGGAAAGTTCTGCAATAAATACAAACATGCTCTTGTCAGCTCATTTTAAAAGTCTTTTCTAGGGGTGCCTGGGTGGCTCAGTCAGTTGAGCATCCAGCTTCGGCTCAGGTCATGATCTCACGGTTAGTGGGTTCAAGCCCCGCGTTGGGCTCTGTGTTGACAGCTAGCTGAGAGCCTGGAGCCTGGAGCTTGCTTTGGATTCTGTGTCTCCGTCTTTCTCTGACCCTCTCCTGCCCTCACTGTCTCTCTGTCTCTCGAAAATAAATAAACATAAAAAAAATTCTAAAAGTTGAATATAAAAATCAAAGCGTCATTGGAAGTACATATGTTTGTGGGAAGAAATACCGTACATGTGAAACGACAGTCACAAAACAAAGCTATCAATATACTTTATGCTACAGATCATTGAAAGGGCAGAGTTCATTTTTCTCTGAATGTGTCCACACATAGACACAGAATTCGTTGTGCTCTTTGGTTGGTTGGTAAATAACTGAGATGTTGTTCTCATGAGGGAAATAAAGAAAGCAAAGCCAGTGAATTTTTTTTAATTTTTATTTGAGAGAGAGAGAATGAGCAGTGGAGGGGCAGAGAGAGAGAGAGAGAATCCCATGCTCACTCCGCACTGTCAGTGCAAAGCCCAGCGTGGGGCTCAAACTCATGAACCATGAGATCACAGCCTGAACTGAAGTCAGATTGCTTTTACACAGAATGAGGCACCCAAACGAGAATCTTCTGAGTGCCGTGCTCAGTGAACAGGGCCAGCAGGAGGGCAGCCTCAATCTGGATGGGCCCTGGTAACTGGCTCTCCACTTGGAGCATGCTCACCTAGTGGACAGGTTCAACCAGAGGTCCCGAGGAACCCTGCTCCTCGGTGTCCCTCCATCCCCACTACCCCACGTGCTTCCAACCCATCCTACTGGTGGCCATGGTGTTGCTTTCCCAGGGTCAGTTCCTGGCAGCAGCACCAAACCACTGATACGGAATGACTGTCTCAGTTGCTGACACAGGCAAGTTCAGAGTATGGGGCTAGCAGTGATCCACCATGTCCCTTTGGTATGGCTGAGAGCTGGTTCTCACCACTGGGTGCCAGTCATGGACCCATCTCTGGTTTATAGCACTCAAGGCCAATGAGGGCGTCAGCAGCCTTTGCTGGACCCATGGGGTCCCTTCCCCCACCTCTGGGCTGGCTCTACCCTACATGTCAGCAAATCCGGATAACTGCATCCATCTCCTCTAAGGGCTCTTGTGATCAGTGTCTGAAGTCTCTGTGGGACTTCCCAAAAGTCTTCTCTTACTTCAGTCATTGGGGTGACAGGAATGGTCCAATGCCGGGCCTGATGAAAGATGATCATTTTCTGCATGAATCCCCTCTACAAGCTCCCCCCTTCTCCTTCCTGCTGTGGCCACGTGTGGCAGCCAGAGGTGTGAGTGGTATTGAGAGCCATCAGATGGCAACTACACTTGGGGTGAGCAGGGTGTAATGGGTAGACTTGTCGGATACTGTGCTGGGCACCTGAAGCTAATGTAACATTGTCCATTAACTATAATTTTAAAAAGTTAAAAAAATTTTTTTGACTTCAATTTAAAAAGTTAAAAAAAAAAAAACATTGAAAGAGTGGCCCCTGGGTGGCTCAGTTGCTTAAATATCTGACTCTTAGTTTCTGCTCAGGTCATGATGTCAAGATTGTGAGATCAAGCCTTGCATCGGGCTCTGCACTGACAGTGTAGAGCCCACTTGGGATTCCCTTTCCCCCAACTCTCTCTCTGTTCATACCCTGCTCATTCTCTCTCTCTCTCTCTCTCTCTCTCTCTCTCTCTCTCTCTCTCTCTCTGTCTCAAATAAATAAATAAACTTTAAAAAATATTGAAAGAGACAATGATCTAGGAATATAGTTGTTATGGTCCAAGGATTTCCAGAGAGACATGGTTGGAAGATTTGCTGTCCTATTTTTCCACTATAGAATTTGAAATTTTCATACATAAATGTAATATCACGAGAACAAGAATCACATTGCTATGAACAAGATCACATTTCTGATGTGCTCTGGGTTGGCACTGCAATTGTGGTCATCATGAAAGATGAGTGAAGGGGTGCTTGGGTGGCTCAGTTGGTTGAACTGCCGGCTTCCGCTCAGGTCATGATCCATGGTTCGTGGGTTTGGGCCCCACATCGGGCTCTGTGCTGACAGCTAGCTCAAAGCCTAGAGCCTGCTTCGGATTCTGTGTCTCCCTCTCTCTCTGACCCTCCCCTGCTCGCACTGCCTCTCTCTGTCTCTCAAAAATAAATAAAAGACATAAAAAAATTAAAAAAAAAAGAAAGATGAGTGAGTCCTGGAATAAGCATGTTGTACTTCTGAAACTAATATATTAGCACTGTATATTAACTAAATGGGATTAAAATTTAAAAACTCAGAAATAATTCTCTTTTCTAATTCTCCTTTCAATCTTCTCTCCATTTGTCAGGGTGACCATTTTTATTAGATTTTTTAAAAATTTTTATGTCTTTATTTTATTTTGAGAGACAGAGACAGAGAGCAAGATGGGGAAAGGCAGAGAGAGAGGGAGACAGAGAATCCTAAGCAGGCTCCAGGCTCTGAGCTGTCGGCACAGAGTCCAAGGCGGAACTCGAACCCATGAACATGAGATTATGACCTGAGCTGAAGTCGGTTGCCTAACCGACTGAGCCACCCAGGCATCCCATTTTTATTAGATTTTGATGTATCCTTCCACTGTTTCTTTTTGAGAAAATAAGCATATTCATATATTTATATGTTTCCATTTTTTTATAAAAGTTGTTTCAATCAGTGTTTCATACTTGATGTTGTTTGTCTCTTACAAATATATCCTGGGGATAATTTCATATCAGCATTGCAGCTTTTCTTTATTCCCGTTATAGATGTACATACTCTATGGTATGGATGAAGCATGGTTTTTGCAATCAGTTCTTCATTGCTGGACATTAGGTTTGTTTGGCCTTTTGCTCTTCTAAAAGATAATACAACAACTGATTTTCCTCAAATACCATTTCTTCTTTGTGTTGGTGTATCTATGGGGTAGCATTCTGCAAGTGGAACTGACTGCTGGATCAGAGCTGTGTGTGTGTGTGTGTGTGTGTGTGTGTGTGTGTGTGTGTGAGAGAGAGAGAATGAGTGTGCAATATTACCAAACATGCATAAGAATTGTGCTGTGTTGAGTTCCCATCAGCAAGGTATGAAAGTATCTGTTTTATGATACCTTGGCAACAGATAATCACTTATTATACTTTGGAACATTTGACGTTATCTGTAAGAGTTGGTACCTCAGTCTGATTTTAAACTGGAATTGTCTCCACATGAGTGAAATTTGAACATATTTTCCTGTGACTAACAATCATTCCCATTTTATGTATAACCTGTGCCCATGTTTTCTATCGGCTTGCTAGTGCTTTTCTTCTCGATGGTTAGTAATTCTTTGTGGATAAGTTGCAAAACATTTTTTGTCACTATTTCATGGTAACTTGTTTGTGTTGATATTTTTTTAGCCATGCAAAGTTTTAATTTACAATCTTTGTGTAACTCAATTTTTAATTTTGAGTCATAGCAAAAAATTGTACTTTGAGCTATCTTCTAGGAAGGTCTTCTGACTCTTACCTTTTATTTAAGGAATTCATCCATATTTTCCTTGGATGTGTGGAGTTCTATGGGTTATATTTGGAATTTCCTTGGATGTGTGGGGTTTAATGGAGTTATATTTGAAATCTCATATTCATATTTAAACTTTTTTTATAAAAAGCTTTACTTTGCACTCTTAATTTTTGGGGGAAGTATGTAAAAATCTTCAACTCTTCTTGTTGATTTATCAATATTTCCTAGTATATCTGTTGATTCCTGCTTTGCTTGTTTTATAGTTGTTGGGTCCTTGTTCAAGTTGTTAAAACTGCTTGTTAAAAAAATCTTCAATGATTAGAGGATGTTCCTCTGCATTACATTAAAGTCTAGTCGTATAGCAAAGTCAGAACACAAAAAACAAAAAACAAAGGAAACAAAAACCCAAAAGAAACACAAAAAGCAAAGATGAGTGAATCACAAAAAGGCACTATTCACAGGCCCCATGGTGGAAGGTGCAGCGTCATGTGAAATGATACAAAACCAGCCAGGCACAGACATCTGTCCGTTAAGAACATGAAGAGATGGTTCAGACAAGGAACACAGGACAGTTGCTAATAAACAAATAAATAATCCCCTCTTCTCTACTCATTGCTATAAATGTTCAAATTGAGCCATGCTATGTCTCACATGGTCCTTGCATTTTTAATTTATTTTTACTCTGGTTAAGCGTGCATGACATAAAGTTTACCATTTTAACTTAATGCATCATTAGGTACATTCAACTGGCGCAGCCAACACCACCAGCCATCTCCAGAAATGTTTATCTTCAAACCAAAACTCTGTGCCCTCTTAATGCTAACTCCTGGCTTTCCTCTCCACCCAGCGTCTGGCAGCCACCTGTCTACTTTCTGCGTCTGTGATGACTCTAAGTACCTCAATTAAGTGGACTCTTTCAATATTTGTCATTTTGTGTTTGATGTATTTTACTTAACAGAAGATCTTCAAGTTTTGTTCAGGTCATGGCATGTTTCAGAATTTCCTTCCTATGTGAGGCTGAAGAACATTCAACTGTATGGATACATCACGTTTCCTTCATCCATTCATCTGTCGATGGGCATTTGGGTTGCTTTTCACCTATTGGCTATTATGAATAATGCTGCTATGAACAGGGATATGCAAATACCTGTTCAAGTCGCTGTTTTCTTGTGGCCACTTTACGTTTGAAACATTTGACATTTGACAGTTAAAACAAAGTTAAAGTCCTAATGTTTCCGATTTCTGAGTTTTTCTCTCTCCAACTTTATTTAAAGATTTACTGGCAGGAATTTCCCCTCTCTTGGGAAAATATAACATAGTTTTTATCTGTATTCATTGATCTGGGAGTTTTAGTTTATTAGTAGATCGGCCACTGGCGGGGTGGGTGTTGGGAAGACGTTGGCGCAGGCCTGCTCTAATTTCTATGTTTGTAATTGTTGTTGTCTGGATCCTGGAGGAAGGAACACAAGGTATTCAGCTGTAGGTTCACCAGCAGGGAAATATTATTGGTGACCCTCAAAGCGTGTTTTAAAAATGTTCCCCTTTTACTTTTCAGTCAATGGAAGCTCACAGCATTTTACCAGAAACTTTCCGGGCTGGTCAACATCTCATCCTGACATCTATCAGATTTGACATGCTAATTGCAGACTTGAAGAAATTGCTGAGTATCTGCAGATCCAGTATCTATAATTTCAAGTGCAAAATCTTCATTAACTGGTTATTTTTATTCTCATTAGCTACCACCACACAGATCAGCAGCTGCGATGCCATTGTGGAAATCCCTCCTGCCGCTTCTTGTGAATACCTGGTGTGGGCTTGCGCTCCTGACTGCTGCGGAGTTTGGGCTGTCATATAATTTCCTGTTAAATGCTACCTCAACAGCTGTCGGACACTCTGTAGACAACCGTCATTTATTTCATTTCTCTAGTGCGCCTTCACATTTTCCCCATGGAAGCGGTGAATATTTGCTTTGTAATTTACCTATTTTCTGTCCACTTACATGTGAGCTGCCCTTCACTGGTAAAGGAGACTGTTTTGAAAATTGCGAGCACACCTGCCATCCATGCATGATAAATAATAATAACGTAGAGGGCTCTATTTTCAAATCTAGAAACTTCAGTGGCAAATCTGATTTGGTTCATGGGGAGATAATATTTGATGCATATTAAATATGAAGCAAATAGAGTGCACTAAGGAATAACCTTCTAGTGTTTTTTTCCCCATTAAATTGTATTCTGGAGGATGCCTTTAAAGAATCCAAATAAGTAACTTCTGCATCATTCTATCTTACATTAGCAAATCAAGTGTAAAACATCGGGTTCAATTTATCTGTGTTTCTGAAATTAACATAAAGTTAGGTTTTCTTTTGGCCTTAAATCAAGTAATGTCAAATTAAATCAGATATCTCCTCTCTATGCTAATGATATCTGACATTCAATTCAGTATGATGACATCATGCTTACAGAGTATATTTGACTTTGGGAAGAATTGTCTATGGAATTTCTTTTTATTCAATTTTCCAGATAAGAAAAAGCCTACCATAATAAGATGATTTCCACAACACTGTTGTACTCAAGGGCTTATGGTAAGCAAGGGATTCCATCGTAGCTGATAATAAAATTTTATAATATTTTTTTCTTGTATTTACAGTGAGCAAAAAGCACTAGAAATGCCAGACTATCCAAACTGTCACAGTGTGAGATTCTGGAAAGCTTTCTTGTGGTGAAAGACCCAACCCACTTATGAGTAAATCCACAGGGCTTTGACTGGACTTATCATTATCCCGGTGGTTTAGCCTGACAGGTCAAACAACCCATCAGTGTTGTCCTATAATTTGAGGTGGAAACACTTCACACACAGAACGTCATATTCCAACCTCCAAGGCCTTTGCCCTCTACTTACGAGTGTTCTTGCGCTGGAGGAGCACCCGGCACTGGGTAGTTCACAGAGCATGCTGACTGCTGGGTATGAGGCCCTGATCACTGCCTCCGGCATGGACTGGTAAGCTTCCTGTTGATTCATGGATTCAAACAGTCCCTTAATCTCAACAAACACCACTGGTCATTAGGATGGCAGAGCAAGAGGAGGTGGTCTGATGAGAGGAAATCCATCTCATTCAGCAGGAAAAAAAGTACGATATATCCGTCTGACACAGGCTCGGTAACCTTATCTGTACATTGAGAAGATCATTACATTGCAATCAAACCGAGTACGATCTGTTTTATTGATAGAATAGTAGTTGGTTAAATCAGTCGTAACTACTCTAGTACCCAGCCCTCTCCAAGCAACATAACAAAAGAGCATGAGGGTTTAATTAACCGCACAAAACCACAAATACTGGTGAGTTGAGCTGATTTCCAGAAGTAACTCTTTAGAAAGCGTGAGCACTAATAACATAAATTTTGTGACTCACTGTCAGCGAATGCAGTAACCTGACTATACACTGTGTCTTCCATCTAGGAACTTCTGAAAAGCACGTGTAAGTTTTAAAGAAATACAGGACGACTTCTTCTGATGTTTTGAACATTATTTTAATAGCATTAAATGATCTCATGAGAAAATAAATGTGATGAGAATTCAGGTGTCATATATAGCATTTCAGGTTCTCTTCAGTGAAGACCTTTTCTTAACTTGCCGTTAATTAATTAGAATTCATTGACATCCTATAGATCAGATGTGTTTATTGCCATTTATCAATCTGTAATTGTATTGTATATTGGAGAAATCTTTTATTTAGGTAATTGGCCTTTATAAAATTTTTTAATATTTATTTATTTTTGAAAGGGAGAGTGAGTGAGTGTACACCCAAGCAGGGGAGGAGCAGTGAGAGAAGGAGACAGAGAATCTGAAGCAGGCTCAACAAAGTCAGTGCTAAGACTGACACGGGGCTCAAACCCACAAGCCGTGAGATCATGACCTGAGCTGAGATTAAAGATCAGATGCTCAACCAACCAGGCACCCCAGGTATTTGGCCTTTTAAATCTCTTAGTTTAAGTCTTTCTCAAAAAGACTACTTATTTTTTTTTAATTTTTAAAATGTTTTATTTATTTTTGAGAGAGAGAGAGACAGCATGAGCGGGGGAGGGTCAGAGAGAGAGGGAGCCACAGAATCCGAAGCAGGCTCCAGGCTCTGAGCTGTTAGCACAGAGCCTGACACAGGGCTTGAACCCACGAACTGTGAGATCATGACCTGAGCTGAAGTCGGACGCTTAACCGACTGAGCCACCCAGGTGCCCCAAGACTACTTATTTTTGAAAGGGAGTCTTGATCCCTGTGAAGTTCATGACAGGTGAAGAGTAACTGATGAGTAAGGACCAGGGTGAAGGCAGGCAAGGTCCCAGTGATGTGAAGGTGATGCTTCTCTACCTTATTTTCACGTCACACAGCTTGCTCTTGAGCATGACTGCTACTCACAGTGGATTGGAGAAGAACGTCCAAACACAGTGAAAATTGTCCACGCCCTGTTGGGCAAAGCATTTGCTACAGAGAACATTTAAATTATTTTTTCAAATTTTTTCCCAGAAAGAGACAGATTGAATGAGAAACAATGCTAAAGCAGGCATTATGCTAAATCAACATGGCCATATATGGTTATTTGTGGTCAAATCCTAGAAATAGTTTTAAGCTCAGTGAAAGAAAATCAGGCACATCAATCACATAATACATTTGAATTGCTTCCGTATAAGATTTCAAAAACAATTATAATTGGGGAAAATAAACTCATCAAACTCGGCCATCATTCAGTTCCACAAAAACCTTTATCTTTCGTCTACTATATGTTCCTAGTACCACCCAAAGTACCGTGTATTTTTGCCTCTGAGATGCCGTGTTCTAGCATACGTTATTGAACACAGGAAAACAAGGTGGCTGAATCCGTATGCCATCAGTTGTGTCCCAACTTTAGAGACATTACAATACGAAAAAATGGCGTGCTGTTATATTAAACAGATTGTTCCAAATATTCTCACTTCTCTCCATCCCCAAATGCTCATGCTACAAACCACCAGATTGTCACGTGAACCATCTTTTCACGGATCTCCCTCCCATCAAATCTTGTCTCCCCTCTCACTCCACTACAATTTTTTTTCTTCCAGCAACTTTGGTGATCTTTTCAAATTGTATGTTTGAATATG
>PJEM01013114.1:17973-42912 GCA_004023845.1 Helogale parvula
CCTTCTGACCTTGAAGGCCAGCTAACACCATTAACATTTCTGGGGGCGGGCCTAAAGATGGAGGTTAAGACTAGTCACGCCCTACCTGAGGGTTCTGGGTCCACTCTGTAATTGGTTAGAGTTACTGTCAATGATGTGATGCTATAATGATTGGACCCCTGTACCTGTGTCACAATTTCCTGTAACTCCCCCTTCCCAAACTCATAAAAGGCCTGCCCTGCCATGTTCGGGGCTAGCTCCACGTGGATCCAGTGCGTTGTTGAAGTCTGTGAGCCCGAGTTTAGGCTGGCCGGGCCTACATTCGTAATAAAGCCCTTTGCTTTTGCATGCGTGCTTCGGTCTCCCAGGTAATCTCTGGTTTTTTGGGGCGATATTAAAATCTGGGTACAACACTGCCAGCACGGAGTGATGCTGTTTTGAAACCTACAGCCACCAGCTCAGTGCAGCTGCGTAAGCAACCCCCACGGAGATGGCAGGGAGCTGCAGATCTGCATTGCTGGGCCCTGCCCGAGTTCCTGGCTCAGAATCAGGAGCCAACAAAATGGTTGGTGTTTTTTTTTCCTCTAATTTTATTGAGATATAATTGACATATATCACTGTGTCAATTTCAGATGGACATGTTGATTGGATACACATATATTTCAATATGTTTACCACCGTTTAAGCCAGCAAATCTGGGAGTCATTTCTTAGGCAACAAAAGATAAGTAAACTATTTCCTAGTTGGAAAATTTTCACACCTTGTGAAGAACTGAGAGCTGAGGGACAGATTTATCACTACAAATTTCTAGACGAAGAATCATGAAGAAAATATGATGAAAATAAGAAACTGCTAGAGAAAAAACGGTACTTAATCTGTAAACGAATCAAGCATCATGGCCACACATTTTATTATAATGTTACAAGAAGAAATAATTTTGTATATATTTGATTTCCCAAAGGCTAATGTAAATACACACATATACACACCTACATAAAATTTTTCCCAATGGTTGCTATGAACTATCAACTACTTTCAGCGGGTGAAAATAAAGGACTTTGAGATTGGCCTAAAGTTTGATACTTTAGTATGGAGCTGTTTGTAGAAAACACATTGCTGAAAACCTTTTCCAACAATTATATTTTGCTGCTCCTGAAAACCTGGGGGTATTACTGCATATGCCTCTATACCAGACAAGTGGACATGTGGGGGAAATAATTTTTATTTATTTGATATTTTCATTTTTGTTTCCAAACAAGCTGATTAATAATGGATTAAAATATGTTTCTTCTCTATTTGTTTTCTTTTTCAGTCAAGAAAACTTATGAATTTTGATTAAAGAACTATTTTCAGGGGTACCCGAGTGGCTCATTCAGTGACTGACTCTTGATTTCAGCTCAGGTTGTGAGTAGGTTCCTGCAAGGGTCATGGAGCCTGCTTGTGACTCTCTCTCTCTCTCTCTCTCTCTCTCAAAAAAAATAGAATTATTTTCAGAATGGAAAACTAGCAAAAATTATCCTGCCATTGTCATTGGTAACAGAGCAAATGGTAAATATCAAGAGTAATTTAAGGATCAAGACCTAAAATGACTTGCATTGCCTCGATGGGTCCCTGGGACTGACGAGAGAGGGGTTAGTTTGTGCCTGGGAATTTAAGAGGGGCAGTGAGAGAGAAGGAGGGACGTGTTTGGCTAATATCCCTCTTTCCTTTTCCAGTTCATCCGCTGATAGTCCCCTTCATCCTTGCCAGAGAGAAAATGCTTGAGGAAAAAAATAGTTATACTTGCCAAATTAGATGCGAAGTTTCCAGGTCTTGGAGATTAAAAGATGGTTTGAGATTTAACTGATGATTTTTCAGTTTTAGCAGTTTTTATTTTAACAGTTGACTTTGAGCTTCAGCTCAATGTGAAGTGTCACTCGGTCATAAAATGTTACATGCCTGGTACCAGGCACAACGAGTGGAAAGATTGGAGTCAGAGAGTCTGGGACTGAATTCAGAGCCGGTCTTGTGCTGGGTGATACCCTCTCATTTGATAAACACGGGCAATGCTATTGCAAGGACTCAATAGATCACACACACACGCACACACACACACACACACACTCAGACAACTCTTCTGTGTTATCTGACATTTACTAAACTGTGGAAACAGTAGTTTTATTGGTACATCAGGGAGGTTTGCTGAAATGAGTGAGTCCCCATTGCTTCCTGAATCCACATCTTCTTTGTGTTTCTGTCTCCTTAGCATGTCCACGCTCTTTTCTCACTCATCCTTTGTACTGGTGTGGCCGGTGGTTCTGAGCTCAAAAGCTACATATTAACAAAAACTGAAAAGCAAAGTGCAGTCCACACGGGCGCCCAAACAAGGCACGCATAGGATTTCTGCTCTAAGACTCCGGAGGGCGTTTTCAAGTACACCGCAGAGAAAAAGAGAGAGAGAAGGAGACCGCGCTGCGTGCCTTTTAATTTGTTGAAATTGTGATGAGGAAGTTTGATTTTCAGCAAATGTAAATTAAAGTCTATTATTTAAAGAAAAGTTAAGAATTTAAATTAAATTGTCTATTTTTAGGAATTGTACTGTCAAGTGTTGACCTTTATTGTGGGAAAGGAGTCAGCAATATAGTAACCTATTTTTAAAATATTGATGTTAACTAATATCATTCTGGGTGCTGCTGGGAACATATAACAGAAGGAGTTACAAATTATCTAACACATCAGTGATCCTGGAAGGTGAGAGTGCCCTTGGAACTTGCTGAGATTAATACCGATTGGTAATTGAAGAGAAATCCTATACAGTCAGATTAATAGTTCACATTACATCTGTCATATGAGTATAACCATAGATATTATGGTTCAGAAATTCATCTGATACCACTCTCGTGTGATTTATCTCCGGAAAAATCCAGTTACAGGGAATGATAGTTTTCCTTACTTAGTACTATTTAAACTACTAGTATATCAGTTAAAAATTTAGGTGGCTAAAATGTTATTAGTGGAAATAAATATTAAAAGTATTGATTTAACAAAGCAAGGTGGTATTTAATATATTTTAAATTGTCCAATGGCTAGCAATGCTAACAAGGAAAAATAGTTTAACCCATGGAAAGATTGCCAGTGGCATACATTTTATTCTATTTGGGAAATTTAAGAAATTGCAAAAATTCTAAATGCATTTTATTAGCACCTAAAATATAATACCACATGTGAAACAAAGAAATGTAGGAAGAGCCTACCAGATAGTTTAGTTTCTAATAGGTGTGCCATGGCAAAAATTTGAAAAAGTCTACAGTATTCACAAATGTTCTATAAACAGAGGAAAAGCTACCTCATCTTCTTTATTGTTGCGTCAGCTCCATAGATCTGTAAACTTACCTTCATCCTCTTTACATCATCGACCCCTATAAATCATCAGTGCTTTATGTGTTTATGACTTTTATCATAAAATATCTTTTGCTTTTATCTTTTCCTAAGGTAATATTTTTCCTATTTTAAAATGAATCAGTCACTCTGGGATTTGTTGTTAAGTTTATAGTTTATGGGTTTTATCCAGCGATGTAATAATTACTTATAGTTGCTGATAGGCACGGGTTATTATCCCCTCATGAGGAGGATCCTGGAGGCTTCTTCCAGGAGGTGGCCCTTACATCCCTCTTGTAAGATGTAGTTTGCCAAGTAGACTTGGATGACATCATCCGAAGCAGAAAGGACGGTGTGTTCAAAAGCCAGAGGGATGGAACATCATGACAGTTTCAGAGGTCAACAAATAATTTCATTCAGTCAGGATGCGGTCTAGTCACCAAGGCTGCATAAGCCTATGCACCTTTCAAATGTTTTATATTTCTTGGGGAGTTGAGACATGGCTCCCCGAATTTTATTTCACCTTACATATTCAGACTGAAGACAGCTAGGCCTTTCTGTCCATGATACGTACAAAGTTTCTTGTTCTTTTAAGCTGCCATCTCAGTATCTAGAGCTGACTCATGATTAAAATAATGAACTCATGTTATTATGCGATAGTTCATTTAAGAAACCATCCTCTATGTTCTTACTTTATATTGTGTTTCTGTGTGGTCTTATTAAGTAGGAAATCATGTCTGCGCAGAGTGACTATCACCACCACTATTTTGTAATATAGTCTAATTTCCTGACTTCTGTTAGAAGTTTTAACAAAAGAACAATTGCTCAGCCTTTGAGTGGAGATGAAGGACATAGTCTCATGATTTCTTCAAATACCATCTCTGAGAACAGTCTCATAGCAGAAAGAAACAGGACCTAGTTCAGGTGTTCATCGTTTCCTTAAACTTCTTGACTTTCCAACAGAGGAACGATATTTCTGCTCATAACATTTCTGTCAAATAAGAGAGATATGTCTGTCAAATAAGAGAGATATTTTGAGTAGAGAACAATGAGTTCTTACACATTTATCAAGTTAAATTTGATACAGAGATGAGTATTTTTCTGAACACACAAGGGCATTTTGAAACTTTGGCTTTATTAATGAGTACTTCTGAGATGGATCTAATCAAGGATTGTTAAATTAAAAAGAAAATATGTGAGTTAACAATCAGAGCACCTTTTACCAGAGTGTGAGAGTCAGTTACCAGAATATAGGAATGAGTTCACAGAGTGACATATAGGGGATCTATGGCACAAAGTGGATAAATACCTAGTGTTGTTGAAAATAAATGTTGCATTCTGGGTGTGATTACAAATGTAAAAACAATACAAAACAAAAAGACAAGCACAAGGACAGCATAGGCAGTTCCCAAAGGCAACAGTTTTGAAACAGAAAATAAAATGAGTGAATCACAAAAAGCATCAGCACGGGGAGGTAATGTCCTAGGCACTAGGCACAGTCACCAGCCCCTGGTGGTTACTTCTGACCCCACGATGCTGGCACAGCCAATAGCGGATGCCAATCAATACGTGCATCACTATGAATGAGGACGTAGGAACACATTGCATTAATTTAAGTTGCCTTAATACCTCCTTTTTTAGGGCTCCTGTCACAAAGGATACATTTTGGTTTTGGGTTTCAATTGTTGTTGTTGTTGTTGTTGTTGTTTTCCTACAGCAGACTTGAGCAACTTAATAAAGAAACAAAAGGAGAGATCTAGAATGTTCACTTTCAGTCTATAGAACACGTGGAAGCAAATTTTATACAGATATTAAAACTTGTCATTTCACAGCAAATATGGAATTTCCAGGTCAGCTACCCTCTGATCCTTTGGTATGCCTCTGTGGGCCTCCCTACTGGGAGGTTTGCTGACTTGTGCTGGTATTACATACAAAGTCTTTCAGGGACACCTTTTATTATTCCCCCGATGAAAAGTATCACCAGCCCTGCTGAATCATTTGGCTATTTAGTATCCCTTTTTCTTGCTTTTGATTTTGCTTATAATACTGATAAACATCTGAAAGTGGAGGCGACTGCTTATGTAAACTGACCTTACGTGTGGAAATACATTTTAGATCTGTTGCTCCAGGGTCTCTTCCAAAATGTCTCTCAGCCATCCACAATTTTTGTACACATAGAAAATATGTACTCCCATTCGATTCTGTTCTAAACTTGCAATATTTTCTATAAAAGTTAAGTGTGTATCCATCAGTTGAATAACTTACTTAAAAAGGAGTTAGGATTGAGTTTCTCAACCCATTTCTTATTTCTAAGTTTATTTGGAGGAACAAAAATAGTTTATACTGATTGAATCGTTAAGATGTGTCAGGTGCTTTTATAATCACGTTGCATTAGATCATTCCTAAATACTAAATTAAATGGAGTGAAGTCCCTCTGGGAAGTGTGGTAGCATTATCCCCATATGAAACATGATAAAACAGAGCAGACCTGTTCAGTGATTTGCTAGAGGTCTGGCAGTCAGCGAGGAGTGGCTATTCCTTTCAAACCTAGGTCCTTGTTCGGAACCATGCTTGAGTGTTAACTCTTCTGAGCCTCAGTAGTTTCCAGCGTAAAACAGAAATAATTTTTTCTTCACGGGGTCACTGCAAATAGCAAACCTCCTTGTCTCTTACCACATTTCAGAGAGGCATTCCTTTTGCCCAAGGATTACAAGGAAAGTGTGCCTTTCCCCCCTGGGTTAAGCAGTCTGCTGCCAGAGCGCACAGATGGCTGGACAGAATGAAGACTGACTTTCGGCACCCACTCATCTGTTGCCTGGCAAACTCATTTCTGTGCCCGAAGCGTGGGACTGTCACAGGGGCTGTAGACACACCATGCCCTGTTGTCAAACTGATCAGTTTCTTGGAAAACAACACTAGTCTTATTTTTTGTAGCATAGAGACGTCTCCATGATATGGCCCCTCCCTTTGCCACATCTATACAGGATTACTTGTGATTTCTGGATTTACCTACTTCCGTTTCTGTGATCCTCAGGAAGGGCACCCCTTCTGCCTAGTAAGTGACTGTTTTCCCTAACCGACCGCTACTGCTGCATTAAGTATCTGACGATGATCACAAATGCCTTCTTTGACATCCTGACGCCACCCAAGGGCGCCTTTTCTCATGTTCCTAACCCCTTATCCTTGTTTTTACTAGAGCACATCTTGTGCTATTTTTAAAATATTTTCATATCTGTTTCTCTTTCAGTCTCTGAGTTTTTTTGGTGGCAGAGGATCTTTTTGGTTCCTCCTGATGTCCTTAGCAGTGCTTGCTGCAGTTAAGAGGTGCTTGGTAAGCGCGTGTTTCGTTGACGTAAGTAAAATCCTCGAGCCAATTAAGAAGCAGGATAGTTCCCTCTTAAGATTGAAATAACAATGAAAAAGAAATGAAAAAGAAGATAAATACCATAAAGTTTTACCTTCTCTGCTTTATTTGGTATAGTGGCTTATAGTCGGTCTATGCACTTTGATGGGAATATTTCAATTAGTTCCAACCACGGCAATTCACCTATCTGTATAGGGTTATTTCCTCAGTAATTGGGACTGTAATAATTTAAGTTTCTGTCATTTACAGGCTGCTTAGAGTTTTGATTCACTATAGGAACAGCTCCATACAATGGAATAGGATGACAGAATTGAATTGGTGCTTTCAATTCTTATTTGATTGCCCAGGGTAGAGAAAGAAAGGTAATTATAGGACGCAGAAAAGTGTATCATGACAATGACACTTAATAACTTGCCCACAGATTTCGTTTTCTTTGGATGATATGTACATTTCTTCATGGGACAGAGTGAATAAAAATCCTCTAGAGTAAGATTATCTTGGGTAAAGGTAATGTTTCCTCTCTTTGTCCAACAAAGAAAATACATTTGGCACTTTTTGTATACTTTCTTGTATAGTAGCTGTCATAATTTTATTCATAGATTTTTCTTCTACAACACTGTACAGCCCTTTGGTAAAAAGGACCTATATACTATTAATTTTCATTTATTATTTGTACCTAATACAGTATTTGCTTCTAAAACAAATCTGTTCAATAAAATAACAACAGAAACCCAGAACATACTGGTCAATTAATGTGTGTTTTATATTATCCATAAAAATATAATAATCAATTGGCAAAGCTTTATAAGAATAAAGTTTCTGAGTTCTTATTAATGATTTAAAACATTTGAAAGAATTCATCAAATTTGTTAAATTCATTCTCCGTCTTCAATTCTACAGATTGCCTCCATGTTTCCAGGAGCTCAAAGTCTTCAAAAACGAAGGTTTGAAAATTCTCCCTCTCATTATGACACACTCCTATATTTTTTAAAGTTATTTATTTATTGTGAGAGAGACAGAGACAGCACAAGTAGGGGAGGGGCAGAGACGGAAGGAGAGAGAGAATCCAAAGCAGGCTCTGCACTGCTGGCACTGAGCCTGACACGGGGCTTGAAACCACGAAGCCGTGAGATCATGACCTGAGCCAAAACCAAAAGTCAGACACTTAGCAGACTGAGCCACCCAAGCGTCCCTATGACATACTCTTATTAACAGGATTTCACTACTATCAAAAGTATTCCCAACCTTCCTGGTACATTGGACAATATGTGTGTTGAAGGAAGTTTACTTAATAATATCAAAGGGAAAAAATAAGAGAATGAATTTCAAGAAAATCTTAATGAAAAAAATACCTTTATGTGCAACCATATATAAATGTTCTCAAACGTAGTTAATATGTAATAAGATTATGCTTCATTTGTACTAATATATCCTATTTAATTATGTCATATACCTTGATTAGTCTACATAGTGGGATAATTGCAATTATATTTCTATCCTTTCACGAACACAGGAAAGTAGACACAAAGAATATGATCCTTCTGAAAGGATGGAAAGATTCTGAAGTTTTATTGTTTTACCTCATTAGTACCCAATATGAAAATAACCAATTTAAAAAAGAAACAGGACCTAAGTTTCCATTACAATTAATTTTTAATTATTTTTCAGTGACCAAACTGAATAGTATGTGAGCAAAATTAAATTTTTAAAGTGCATTTGTGCACAGAGTTTGAAACTTAAAATACAAGAAAAATAACCAAATATTGTCATTTAACGATGTCAAATCATCCCATTACATGTGATTAGTATGTCATATTTGCTTAGCTGATTTTAGATCAATTCTAATCTTACAATCTCTGTGCTTTAGCTCATGTGGTTAGATCCTTTATATTTAATATGATAATGGTTAGATTAAATTTTGCCTTTTGGCTAGCTGTTTTTTGTTAAATTTATTCTTTGTTTCCCTTTTCCTCCTTTATTCTTTCTTTCCTGGTCTGAATAGAGAATTTTTTTAAGTAACTCTGGTTTGATCTTTTTTATTAACTTCTTAAAAATATAACTTTTTAAAAGTCTATTTTAGTGATTGACCTAGGGTTTACAATACACATTTTTAAATTATCTGAAATAAAATGAAAATAATATTATACAGAGTCACATGTAGTATAAAATTGAAAAAATACTTGACCAGTCCTCTCTTCCACCCCTTGTGCCAGGATTGCCATATATTTCAGTTTTCTATACAAAAGCAAATTACTTTAATACAAATTTTGTTTTAAAAAGTGGTTACTTTTTACGGCAATAAAAAATAAGAAAAATGTATTTCAGCATTATTTATTCCATTTTGACATTCTGTCGTTTTGAGTGGGTTAAACTTTCTGTCAATGTCACATTTCTGCTGTTTCAAGAATTTCACTCAACATATTTTTGTAGAGCACACCTTCTGACAATGAATTTCATATTTTTGTTTGTGTAAGTATTTTCCTTCACTTTTGAAGTGTATTTTCAAAATGTCCATAGTATTATAGTTTGTTTCAAGTATTAAGAGTTATTTTAAGTTATTAAGAGTATTGGGGCACCTGGGTGGCTCAGTCAGTTAAGCGTCCGGCTCCGGCTCAGGTCATGATCTCACGATTTGTGAGTTGGGCTCTGTGCTGACAGCTCAGAACCCGGAGCCTGCTTCAGATTCTGTGTCTCCCTCTCTCTCTGACTCTCCCCTGCTCGCACTGTCTCTCTCTCACTCTCAAAAATAAATAAAACATTAAAAATTTTTAAATAAAAAAAAGACTATTAATAGTATTAAGAGTGTTTTTCTTTTAGCACTTCAATGACTTAATTTCTTTGACTTCATGCTTATATGGTTGCTGGTAAAAAGTCTACTCTGATTTTAACCTTATTCTTTTGCATAGAAAGTGTGTGTTTCCCCCTCCCCCTTCTGGTTGCATTCAAGGTTTTCTCCTGTCTTTGGTTTCTGCAGTTTAAATGACTGAGTGTGTTTGGCATTTTTGTTTGTTTGTTATCTTTCAAGTTTGGTATATTTGGTGACCTTGTGTTTCTAGTATGGTGTCTATCAATAATATGTGAAATCCACAAGCAGTATTTTGTCGAGTATTTCTCCTGTGCCTCACTCACAGTCTTATCCTTCTAAGGCTACTAATATATTAGACTGTATGACATTATTCCACAGCTCTTGAATGCTCTATGATTTTGATTTTGCTCTATTTTACTGGTTAAATTTCCATTCACCTCATTCCAATTTTCCTATCTTCCAGCTCACTGCTGATTTCCTAAACTGTGTTAAGTCGAACCATGAGCAAATTGAAGGCATTCTTCATCTCGGTTAACTTGTTTCCTGTTATAACTTTCCGTTTGATTCTCTCTTATAGTTTCCATTTCTTTATGGAAATTACCTCTCTGACTTTATATGTCATTTACCTTTTACACTAGATCATTTCACCTATTATTGTATTTATTTTATATTCTTGGTTGATGGTTCTAACATTTGTGGCATATTTGAGTCTAGATGATCGTTTTGTATCTTCAGACTGTATATGTGTACCTGCTGTATATAGATGTATATATGTGTATATACATAAAAACTAAATAAGCTATATAAATATTTTATATACATAGAGTAAAATCTTTGTGAGCATAATTTATTCTGGAAAAAATGCTTATAATCCAAAACACCAGTATATCAAAGCAAATTTCCACATAAGAATAATGGAAACTCAGATAATTCATTCCACAACCCCAAAACATTCATATAAAAATGATTACAACACTGTAGTATAATACAAGATAATAAGAAAAACACAAAGTATAAGGAAAAATAAACAATTTAACCTGCACTTACCTTTGAAAACCTTCGTGACTGGTGTGAGGGAGACAAGAGTGTGGAGGCTACTGTGTAGGAAAACGTTCCCTGTCACTGAGGGACTCACTGATTTCTCTTTGCTCCATGTAATCTTTTTTCTTTATGTGCAATTTTAACAAGAAACTGATCAATGACACTTGCTTTTGCCTCCCTTCGCAGATTTTGTGGAAATGTGACACTGCATTGTCATTAAGCAGATTCATCACTCACAGTGCCTCAGCTTTATTCGGGTGGTGCTTTTCTACAAAATTGTGCACTGTTCCCCACATTTTACACATCTCCCTTATCTCATTTGAAGGGAAGGATTTCTCCTCCTTTACTCCTCCTCTGAAGACTTCTTACAAGATCGTGCAATTTCGGCCACTTACATACCTCATTTGTATTTCTCAGTGATTTCCTTCTTACCTTCCACCATAATCATCTCCTTCTTACCACTTTTTTATTCAACCTTTCTCTGCATGGGGGCCATTGTATATGCTCACACAAAAGGTGACTGCAGTATGGTATTAATACAGTCTTGTCATCTACTGTATTGAATATCACTGGCCAGAAGGCAGGAGAGAAAAGAGTCTCTATCTGCAGACAGCCTACCCTACAAGGAAGCAAAGCATTCCTAGGCTTAATCTTGTGCAAAAAAGCAAAGGACTGTCCATAGCTGCTTTGAAGTGACCAAAAATACACCAGTGTCAGTTGTGGGCACCTTCCAATGTCCTAAAAAATCACTTGTTTCTGTGACACACGGTGGCCTGAGACTGGGCACCTGAGCATGGAAGATGATCACCCACAATCCCACAGTGGGAGAGAGAGAAGAGCCACTGGCTCAGTTGTGATCACGTGACATCCACCATCATGTACTACTCGTTATGGTAAGACATTGTTTGTTTATCAAGTTAAAATTCATTAGAGATGATTGCTTGTCTTGTAGAACATTCACAGTACAAGTCACTTGCAATTCAAAGTTTCACTGTATACACACACACACACACATACATATACGTATGCGTCATATATATACATATATAAATTTCCTTGTCCTGGACCTTTCACGTCCATTACATGTAAGTGTAGTCAGATATTAGGCAGGTTTGAAGGTGGTCCCCATTGGAGTTTCCCTTCTCAGCTTTGGATCTTCCCTTTGTTTTACTTTCTAGAATTTATCTTTTTCAGTATTCCTAATTCTATTCCAATCTACACAGAGCTTATTAGTGTGGTGATGAAAGGCAAGGGATGGTGTGCATTTTCTGAAGTTCTGATTGTCCATCTTAGGCAGATACTTCAAACCTGGGCCTTGAGGGTATGGTCCTCAGAACTGCTCCCCTGGGGGAGGGGCAGAACTGTCTGCTAGAGTCAGCCTTCTGTGAATAACAAGAGCCCACATTTAATGAGTTCCGCATGGAATGCTGAACCCAGCGGATATTTCCTCCCATCTCCAGGGGCTAGAGCTTTCCGTTTATTTGTTCACTTCTCCAGCCACAATCAGTATCTGCCCTCAGGCCACAAGTGTTTTATTTATTTATTTTTCCTCTGATGATTAGGGCATTTTTTCTTTCATAGGGGAGATATGGAGGATGGGTTTTGTGGATTTTCAGAGGTGGCTGGAGCTCTCTCTGGATTCTCTTCAGCTATGCATACCTGCTGGGGTTCTGACAAAAAAGCTTGCAGATGTGATGGCTTTCAGGCACTTTAATTCTCATCCCAACCCACACTTGCCTTTAGTAATTTGTCTAAAATTTCAAGCTGAATCTTCTTACCGGCTTGTATGACATCAGGGCATCGGTCTTCGTGACCAAATTCTCTGCCCTTGCTTTCTTCCTGCATCCACCCATCTCCTCAGACATGGAGTTGGATGTTATTCTGCAGTCTGGTTCTCTGATTTCTATGAAAGTCTCAAATCTGTAGTCTGTCCATGTTTTTTCTTCATGATGCTCTTTTCTGTTCTATATCTCAGAACTAAAATTAGAAGTCCTTAAATCCACCCATCTGTCTTTCCATCCTTCCTTCTTCCCTCCCTTCCTTCCTTCTTCCATGCCTCCCTTCCTTTCTCTCTCTCTCTCTCTCTCTCTCCCTGTGATATCAATTAGTTAAAATTGATGGTCAATATTTAATAACAAATATTTGTATGTGTGTTGTCAAAAATAGTACCATATATTTATTATTTAGGAAAAGTTCCAATAATCTTATTGCCAAAACATTTATAATTTCCTAGGACAATTGTGCCATCTTCTTAGTTTATGTACAAATAATTTTATGAAATTAATCTGCTGACATGTCTTCTCACTTCATGTTCCTTGACACAAAGCTAAGAGTAAAGTTACATTCCCGCATTCCCACATGCAAATCATTGCAGTTTGCATCTTCAGTGTTATTTCTGGCATTACTTTGTCCCCATCCATATTCTTACTTCTTTTGTTGCCTTATTTTCAACTCATCCTATTACCCTACATGAGTTCTTATGAGCCATCAGAAAATCTTCCTAGAATATCATAAAGTATAAAAATAAAAAAAGAGGCATGTTTTTAAAAGGTAATAATAAAGATAAAAAGAGAGAGGTGGGAAAGGAGAGAGAGGCAGTATAAGGAAGACAGCACAGGGGCACCTGGGTTCACTCAGTTGGTTAAGTGTGAGACTTCGGCCCAGGTCATGATCTCACGGTGCGTTAGTTCAAGCCCTGCATCGAGCTCTGTGCTGACAGCTCAGGGCCTGAGGCCTGCTTCATATTCTGTCTCCTCTGCTCTCTGTCCTGCTCACACTCTGTCTCTCTCTGTCTCTCAAAAATAAATAAACGTTAAAAATTTTAAAAGAAAAAAAGAAAGCATATCAACTTATTGCAGGAAACATATAATAAGCATAAATAATTTGATTTCTGGAAAGGATGTTAACATTAATCAAAATTTTAGCAGAAACAAAAAATTATAAAACACCTAGAAAGGACAAAAACTCATAAAAACAAAAAGAATGTGTACTTTTATTGGTGATTTAAGTGTAAAAAGTCAATATTTTTATCTGTAATAATTTGGCATTAAGTCCCAGTCTTCTGTCAATAATGCAAACATAAAGAATGAAGAAGTCATATTTGGAAGACTTCGAGACAAAGATAAATGCAATATCTGAGTTAATAGAAAACAGAGTTGGGAATTTGTAGGGGGAGAGACAGGGAGTCAGACAACCTTTGTTCCTGTTCTCTATCTGGCACAAGCAACATGACCTTGGTCAAGTTACTTAATCTTTCTGATATTTGTTTTCTTTCTTTATGAAATGAAGGCTTTATAACTGACTATGGTTAAGTTTTAAAAGTCTAAGTCTACGACTTTAAACAAAGGTTAGGGTAGGCTGTGTTGGGTATTTAATGCCAAGAGGAGGACTTGAGACTTGATCTGGAAGTCAACAGAAGACCCTGGATGCCCTTTGAGCAGGAGGTTATCTGAAACATTGAAATAAGGGGTTAGCTTCAAGAAGATATGTTTAGCACATGGGTAGAGTATAGAGTAATGGCTGGACGGGTAGTGTCGTGATGTAAAGGGCAGAGAAAGGAGTGCCGCTATAGGACACCAGTCTGTGCAATTATATTCGAGCGAATACAAGAAAGGATGTAGGGGTGATGGTTTAGGAGAAGGCTTAGTATATCCAATACTGCATGTGTCATAGGGATTCAAGAATTTATCTCATTACACCCATTCCCTTTCAACATGCACTTTACCTTAGTCTCTACGTACAGATTTATCATGTTTTTAAATTTTTTTTAATTTTTTTTATTTGTTTTTGAGAGACAGAGAGAGACAGCACAAGCAGGGGAGGGTCAGAGAGAGAGAGCAAGACACAGGATGGGAATACAGGCTTTGAGCTAGTTTTCAGCATAGATCCCGATGTGGGGCTCAAACCCACAAACCGTGAGATCATGACCTGAGCCGAAGTCAGACACTCAACCGACTGAGCCACCCAGGCGTCCTGAGATTTATCATGTTTATGTAATTAAATACCAGAAGTCTTCCAACCATACCATCCAGTAAATACAATGAAACATTTAATTTTATTAAGATCATTAGAGTGATCTAGTGTTAATCTGTCTGCTTTTCAGTGTCATTGAAATATCACAGCAATTTCCTCTTTGAGCCCAGAGCCAGAAAAAGGCTTGTTTCTTTGGTGAGTTTGTTTACTTTCATTGGGTAGACAATAAGATCTCCCTGTTGGCTTTCTCCTGTCTGCCCAGAATTTAAGAAAGTAAGATTTCCATTTATGGTTAACTATATGACAGTCTGTAACCTTTCCTTCTTGCTGTGAATCCTGTCTTCCCGATTTTTACATTAGGGATTAATCTTTTGCTCTGATTAGTGGTTTTGATAATATCAACTTGAATACATTTGTAAAGAGAAAGGGTATTAATAAGTTGAAATAGAGTTTTATTGTAACTGATTGGATATCAATAATAAATTTCTATAGGATAAAGAACCAGAAATGTCAGTCTTGCCCAACATGCAGATTTAAAGTTGGTCAAATATAAACATTAAGATAATTTATAAAAACTGAATGAAAAAAAGAGAAACAGTGACTGAGGTAATAATCATTTTCTAAATCTGTTTTCCTTTGTCTATTCTTATAGATGGGGTCAATCAGTTAAATTAGGAGTCATATAAAACTAGTTCAAGCATAACTGTTGGTTAAATTAATCAGTCACAGTTTATTATTTTATCTCTGGAGTCTAAACTAGAAATTGTACTCAGGAAAGAAAGAAAATATAAAGCTGTTTCTCCCAACAAGTTTTCTAAATCTCTTCTGTCTATGGAATATTGCATATGTCATTGGTTATCAGAGTTTATAAATATTTGGACTTCTCCCCTCAAATATGCATGGAATTACTTCTTTATTGAATACTAGCTATACATTTTTTTTTCACTGCATATATGTTAGCTTCAAAAGAATCTGTTTCCTTATGGTCATGTGAGGGTGGGTGGCCAAGCTCTATAGAACACCATAGAACTGGTGAGGATAGTAGTCATGGAACAGACCTCAAGCTCAATAGAAACCAGAGAACGGAAATGTCAAGTTTGCCTGGAGTCTTGGTGTTTCCTAGAAGAGCTGTTATGTGAATTAGATTATTTTCTTGGATAAGCTCAGTATTAAAACAAATGTGTTTCCACAGTATAAACAAATGTGTTGTATGTGGGACAAGACACACACCAGAACTTTGGTTTCAGATTTAACATTGGAGAATATTAATGGATAAGAACAAACAGATAGAGACCCAGTGTTTGTATACAAATAATCCTGAAAGATTCTTAGTTTTTCTGAATGGAGTTAGTTTTTAATGGCTCTTTCATTTTAGTCTTTATTCATTTCCCTATTTATTAAAAAATAAAAATAGGGAAATACTGGAAAGACTTGCTACTATATTGACTCATTCATGACAATGTATATAAATGTGTGTGTGTTTAACTTATACCTTTTGAAAAAGGAAACCAAGTTCAAGCATAGGAATGATCCCATGGACTAAACTATTACTGAATCCAGCTTCAATCTCTCTCTTAGGTGAGTTGAAGTAAATCTCAATAACTACAACTGAATGTAGAGAGTAAAAGCTTCTATCAGGCACATTAAAAAATAAATATATTGGTGAGTGCCTATTTTGTTAATTAGCTGTGTTAGATACCAGAAGAAAAAAATATGCCTGTTTATCTGTGAAAGATCATCATTACATTGGGCATAAATATTTAAAGTATAGATCTTTTCATTTATGCATATATGTATTCATTAATTCTTCACATGTATGTGTATATATGATCATCTATTTTTTAATAAATAAAAATAATTTTAAAAACAAATGAAAGCCATGCAGATTTCTCTGCTTTGATTGTGGGTTTGTCAATCAGAGGACATCATTCATTTATTTAGCTCCAGAACATAACAGAATTGTTTGGGAAATTGTAGGTGCTTAGTAAACATTGTGCAAACAGATCTCGATGACCGTCATTCAGATTCTGCATAATGCCGTTGCTTTCAATATTCATAGTAGCTCTCTCCACCCTCCACTCAAACTCTGTTCCTTCCCAAGACAATCACCCTAGTTGTTCAGCTACTTGTCAGGCAAGATTCCGACCTGTTTCATCCCAATTTTCAAGCTCTCAAAGACTTTTTAAGAAACTGAATTCCTTGCTATAGGAGAATATTGAGGAAAAACAATTAGAAATTCTCCCAAGCTGTTCTAAGACGATGTATATTCGCTAAAAACGAAGACTAGAGATGTCAGTATGGACTGAAAATCATACGGTCATGTTAAGAGGCATGATAGATAATCATGATTTCAAATATGTTTGGGTCCTTATGTATAATATAGTCTAAGTTAATTCACTACCTTAACGTTTCAGCCAAATGTGTCTATTTTTACTTATTTTCAATTGGGGATTGCTTTCATTTTTCAATCCAAGGGAAATTTGTCAGTGCCTGGAGACTTTTTTGATTGTCCCCAGTGAGGAAGGAGGACACCGCTGTCATTTATTGGATAAAAGCCAGCGACGCTGCTAAAAATTCTACAAGGCGTGTGGCATTGCCAAGGTCGACAAACTCACACACTTGCATTGTAATATGGCTTTCAAGCTACATGTTTCAGCGTATCTGCAAATAAAAAGACCTAAAAGAATGTCTTCAAATAAATTTGTTATTATCACACAATTTCCACAGTCATGCTGAATATGAGAGGCAGTCTTGGGAATCATGCAACATTGTAATTTTTTCAGCTTCTGACGATCACTGAATATTCCTAACGTGCCAAACGTAGAAACCAGTGACACTAGCACAGCAGAAGAGTTAGTTTTCTATGTTTTCTGAGCCAAAGCCTCTTGCACTAATAGCAAGTGAGGGGCTTGGTCTCACTTTTAGTTCACAGGAGGACCACTGGGGTCCTGCTACAGTCTATCAGTCTCTGTGGGCCAGCAGCTGGTGTGCTTCCCAGAGCATGCGAAATAGGGGTACTGAGCATGGAAAATGGGGGTACTGAGGCTTCAGGATAATTGGATTCATTTCATGTTTTCTGACTGTATAATCTTTTTTTAAATTTTTTAATGTTTTTAATTATTTTTGAGAGACAGAGAGAGACAGTGCGAGCAGGGGAGGGCCACAGAGAGAGGGAGATACAGAATCTGAAGCAGGCTCCAGGCTCTGAGCTAGCTGTCAGCACAGAGCCCGATGTTGGACTCGAACCCACGAACCGTGGGATCATGACCTGAGCCGAAGCCAGACGCTTAACTGACTGAGTCACCCAAGCGCCCCTGTATAGTCTTTTTTATGTATAGATGAAGTTCAGTTACATAATGCCATCGTGTATTCATTCCATTAGTCTTTTTTAATAATGTCTTTTGATATCAGAAGGAACTAATAACAATAATAATAACTATTAATTTTTTTAAAAACCCCAAACACTTACAGCCTGCAAAATGATCTTTGACTTTCGTTTGTTTTTGTTTGTAATATGCTGTTGTTATTTTCCTGATCACCTCTACCATCTGAAAGCATTTCATGGCATTTTTCATGTAGCTAATATAATACAGTTGGAAGGGGACTGAAATATTATACGCTCTACACTTCGGAAGATGCGAGGAGGGATGAGGATCCCAATATCTTTGTTGAGATCATTTGGCGTAGGTGTTAATTCGCCAAGGTATTGGTCAATTACTGCTCAGACCCCAAGCGTTGTACTCCCTTAGTGGGTAAGTATTTAGAAAGAGATTTAAAGAAAATGTATCACTGGTAAATGTTTACTCAGTGTTTCATGTTTGATCTTTGTGGTACAATCTTTCTACAAAGCTGGAATCTATTTTCAATGACTGCATATGAATGCAACACACGTTCAGTGGCCTAACAGATGCCATCTGTAAAAGTATTTACTTTAAATTAGTGGAATAAGTAATCAAAAGGGCTTTGTACTTAATGCAAAACTTTTGGGGACTATTAAATGCTCATTAGAGGGTGTTTTTGCTGTATGACTGTCAAAATCAGCAGGACGTTTATGTTCGATTTCCTGAGTGGGTCAAGATTGAATATGATTTTACAACCTAAATAACATAAATGAATGCAGGTTATTTCAGCATCTCCAGATGGTTTTTCAACTCTTTGCCCCTAAACCCTAAACTTAGTGCCATTTCAAATTCTGCAACGGTGTTTTAGTAAAGATTATTTTTAAATGAAATATTTAGCATCTTTAGATAAGTAGGTTACTTTTCCATACACTCAACATTTATAAATGAAAAACGGATACTATCTCTAATGCAAAATATTACTCCAGCCCATCTTTTATGGAAATATATCCCCAGGGAATCAGATAATATTAAATCAGCTTAACTATGTACTTATTACAATAGCCAATTATCTAAAGTTTTTAATTATCTTATGATGGCTTATTTGGTAGAATGTGTATGTGTTGCAACTTGATTGAATCTCTGGAAATATGTCCTTATTATCATTTTGCTTTTAATTAAACATTCAATAGCTGTCTTGTTTAATCTAGAGAGATGCATCTATTATTCTCACTGTCATTATTTATGTGCTACCATGCACGAGAATGGTACTGTATAACAAGAATAAATGTTAACCCGAATCGTGGTTCTCACATTGAGAAAACGAAGTCTCGCATCTATTAACTAAAGCCTGTAAATACTCGGATTATAAAAGATGATTTTGAAGACCCTTCCTGCATCATAGAAGAGGGAAAAAACCCCAAGGGTTCATGGGTCATGCTCAACCTGCTTGCAGGCAGAATTTCACTTGAAGTAGTCAGACCAGCATTGATGGTCAAGTACAGAAAAGCAAAGCACAGTTAAGCTGGAGTAATAACAGCCTGAAAATCCATAAAAGTCCTGAAGTCTCTACATGTTTTCGTTTTCTTTGGAAAAGTGTAAATTGGCAAAGTAACCTGCTCTTTACTTGTGATAATCTTTTTATTTTTTAATTTATTTTTCAGAGACAGAGGAAGACAGCATGAGTAGGGGAGGGTCAGAGAGAGGGAGACACAGAATCCGAAGCAGGCTCCAGGCTCTGAGCTAGCTGTCAGCACAGAGCCCGACGCGGGGCTCGAACCCACGAACCATGAGATCATGACCTGAGGCAAAGCCGGACGCTTAACCGACTGAGCCACCCGGGCGTCCCTACTTGTGAGAATCTTTACTGTGGGGCATAATGGTTGTCCTGCCTATGGTGGTTCGACATCAGAACTCTTTCTGATTTTAAAACTCTGCTTTCCCATAAACTTTGTTTCTGGTGGCTCAAATACACCAGGTAGTCTCAAGAGGAAGAGGGGAGAATCACCTTGATTTTGTTTCCTTTTTTCTAGGTCAGTTTAAAAAGCCCCTCACTCTTCTTTTCTAACACAGATTTACAACAGAAAAAATAATGTCAGTCCTCATCTGACCTGGAGTCATTAATAAATAGCTTCTGAAAGCAAACCGTTTTGGGGGGCAGAGGGTGATAGGACCTGCTGTTAGAGAGTGCACTGATGTGTCTGTACCTATGTTGGCTGAAGGGGTTGATCCTATCCATGTAAGTAACCCAAAGAATGAGAGAATTCAGTTAAATCATATCTACGATGGGATGAGAATTATCCTGGTTTTATTAACAGCTGTCATCTGTTGGAAATGGAATGAATTAGGTCTTTCATTGCTCAATTATTTATTAATGATTGATGCTTTTTTTCAAATGTTCAGTAGAAGCCTCCTTTGGATGCAAAACCTCAAACGAAAAAAATAGCATATGCTTTAGCTTAAACCCCTCACAGTCCACTGGGGAACATATTTGAGTGCACAGTGATAGTGCGGTGGTACAATGGACTGCTTCGATAGTATCGGTGAGAGTAAGATGCTATGAGTAAATGAAGTGCTTACAAAACACGAGAAGAGGGATGTGTAGGAAGAGACAACAGGTGAACTGATTCTTGGAAGAAGAGACATAATAAAGCAAGTTGTAGGTCAGGAAGTAAAAGGTGAGATGTGGTGACAGAGGTACGCATAATGGTGTGGAGGTGAGATCTTCTGCTTGATATTAGGCCCCCACTATTCAAGGGGCACAGATCAATTTCTATCCATGTTTATTTATGGGACAAATAAATCATCCATCAATTAGCCAGCCTAATTAATTTTAGCCATATTAACTTCTGAGGTAGTTAATATGGCAGAAATTTTTAAAAATCCGACAATTTCAAACTTACTCTGTAGAACTTGCTATAGAATATCTGAGCAAAACTTTCTCATTTGGCTCACATTTAGGTGAAGTAAACCATCTTATTAAAAAGTAACCAAAAGAGAATGAGTGCACGTGTGGTGAGTTGCAAGTTAAGCTTGTGTCACAGGGCGCCATCTTTACATGGAAGAAAATGTGACCCACAAACTGTGTCCATCCTGATTTGGGTATGTGGCCGACATGCTTTCAAACTGCGATGAGCATGTTACTTCAGGAATTACTATGAAGAGTACTAACTACCAATTTTAAAATTTGAGCATCTGACCTAAATTAGAATTTTGGAAAAATTGTATTGGCCACCATGAGTTTGAAGCTGTCACAGCCTTTAGAGTATTTTTAGTTGAGATGATTGACATTGGCAGGTGTTATTTTTTTAACACTGTACAACAAAATTTGTCAACATTTGGAAGATCTGCACAATTGAGTGAAGGACTATTTCTCAAGGGATTATGATCCTACAAAATCATCCACATGTAAAAACTCTATTTGAAAGGCAAGATAGACCAATAGATTTAACAGAACACACTACAGAAAATTTATTGATAAAGTTTCAGGTGCCACATTACAACAAATTTAAGACACTACTCTATTTGAGTTTGAGTGTACATCAATGAATATCTGTAAATATCTGAAATGACTATTAAGTAAATATTACTCTCTTCAAATGATATATCTGTATTTCTGTGCGAGGCCATATATCCTTAATATGTTTCATCCAGAAGAACATACTGAAACAGATTAAAAGCAGAACCTGTATGAAAACCCGGCTGTCTTCTATTAAGCCAGATCTTAAAGAGACTGGCCAAACTGTGAAACAATGGTGCTCTAATTGAATTTGTTTGTTTTAAAAATATGTAGTTATTTTAAAATATGTTATTTAAATGAATATGTGTGGGTATATTATTATTTTGAATAAACTATTCAATATTTTAAAACTTTACTAGACTAAATTGCGTAGATGGTAAGTATTGATAGATAGAGATTATAAAAACTAAAGTTCTTCGGAATCGTCAATAATTTTTGAGAACGTAAAGAGGTTTGACATCAACATACTGAGAGCCTCTGTTTATTAGTTTCCTAGGGCTGTCGTACCAAAGTACCATAAACGGAGAGGTTTAAACAAAAGAAATGTATTCTTTCATATTTCTGAAAGCTCTAAGTCCAATCAAGGTGCGAATTAGGCCATATTCTCCATGAACTCTATGGGGTAGAGTCTATTCCATCCCCTTCTCTTAGCCTTTGGGGTTGCCAGAATTTTTGGCATTCCTTGGCTTGTAGCTGCTCAACTCTGAACTCCGGGGTCTTCTCTCTGTGTATCTGGATATCTCACATGGCCTTTGTCTCTGTGTGTGTCTGTATCTGGGTTTCTTGAGCATCAGTTATACAGGATAAATGTTCCCCTTGGACCCCCACCTACGCAGTATGACCTTATCTTAGCTTACGTCTAAGTTACATCTTAAAGACTGTTTCAAAATAAGATCACATTCACAGGTACAAGGAATTAGGATTTCAGTACATTTTTGGAGTTTATAATTCAATCAACAATAGTTTGTTTAATAAATTTACTTAGCATGAAGACACATTACCACATAAACTTTCTTTTCATTTGTTGCTCTTTCATTGAGGTTTTTTTTGGTAAAGTCTTTATGTTGTGCTTGGCACATAATTGAGACTCAAGAAATAATTGCTGAATGAATTAGCTACTGAATTAATTGGTCAGTAGGACCTTGTGGCGACCCTGGAGATTCCTTCTTTATTACTTGTTTGCAGCTCTTGAGCATTCACTCAAGGATCTTTTACTTTTATGAATTTTCTGACATAGTTCCCTACTTGATTTCCTTCCAGACAGGTAGTGTGACATGCGGAATGAATGGGGGATTATTTACATATAGACTTAACTGCTTACAATACATCCTACTAGGTGTACAATTTTGAGTTTATTACTCTACATCCCTGAACCTCATTCTTTCCCTTTAAAAACATGAGTAAATATGATTCCTTTAGAAATTTTCTAAGAATTAAATCAGATGGGGCTCCTGGGTGGCTCATACGACTCTTGGTTTCAGTTCAGGTCATGATCTGGCAGTTTCATGAGTTCGAGTTCTGCATGGGGCTCTGCACTGAGAGGGCAGAGCCTGCTTGGGTTTCTCTCTCTTCCCCCTCTCTCTGCCCCTCCTCCACTCGTGCTGTCTCTTTCTCTCTCAAAATAAATAAATAAACAATAAAAAACGTCAAAGAAAAACCCCAAAAGAATTAAATTAAATAATCTATGTGAAAATCTGATGCCGTGTTTCAAAGTTGGTGGCTCAGAGGTATCCAATATGAATTCTGAAAGACTGGGAAAGAGGTGTGTTTTTCTCAGGTTCTCGGGTGATGGTGGTGTGTATACAGGTTTGAGATGCATTGGGAATGTATTACACACACCAGGAAAAGCCGACTGGTTATGTGCACTGCTGGAATGAATGTTGCTTTGTTAACCTACCTGCATATCAAACCATTTATTAATTTTTAAATGTATTTTTAAATGTTTATTTATTTTTGAGAGAGATAGAGTGCAAATTGTGGAGGGACAATGAGAGAGTGAGAGAGAGAGAGAGACAATCCGAGCAGGCTCCAGGCTCTGAGCTGTCAGCACAGAGCCCAATGCGGGGCTCAAACCCACGAACCATGAGATCATTACCAGAGCCAAAGTCGGAATCATAACCGACTGAGCCACTCAGTCGCCCTTTAAAATATTTTTAAGTTTATCTATTTATTTTGAGAAAGAACGTGAGCAGAGAAGGGATAGAGAGAGAGAGGGAGAGGGAGAATCCCAAGCAGGCTCCATACTGTGAGCGCAGAGCCCAGTGCGGGGCTCAAACCCACAAACTGTGAGATCAGGACCTGAGCCAAAACCAAAAGTCAGACGCATAACCAACTGAGTCACCAGGTGCCTCTGGATACCAGGACCTTTCGTGGCCATGTCAGGTAGGGAACACCCAGTTCAGGTGACAAATTATAGATAACAGCACACTAAAGATTTATTGAAAGGAGACATTATAATAGTTTTCTTTTTTATTTTAGATTTTTGTTTTTGTTTTTGGAAAGGGGGTTTGTTGAGAGTGATTCCATCTATTTCCTTTTCTTTCCAATGGAGAGCTGCTTTTTCGTCAGAATACGAATTGAAAATACATCTCATATTAAGTAAAACCATTGACAATTTCCTGCACGGAAAGACACTAGGGCCTTCGTGCTGGGGTAGTAGCCCTCTTCCCAAACTTAATCTTTGAAATTTTGTGAACCCTGTAAAACCACCCAGTTCAGCGCTTGGCATACAATAAAGGCTCAAGAATCTTTAGATTCTGTCCACCTCCGTTGTCTTCAAATAAAGATTTTAAAACCTGGATATGCTAAGATCCAATAAGACATTCAATTTCCTTTTTTTAAAATAATTTTTTATTTACACTGAGAGAGAGAGAGAGAGGAGGAGGGACAGAGAGAGAGGGAGATGCAGAATCTGAGGCATGCTCCAGGCTCTGAGTTGACAGCACTGAGCCTGATGCGGGGCTCAAACCCATGAACCCTGAGATCATGACCTGAGCCAAAGTCAGGCACTTAACTGACTGAGCCACTCAGACACCCATTGTTTCCTTTTTTTCTGGAGCTCCTGCATATGCAGTGTAGACAACGTTGTCAGCAGTAGTTTGTATGTCTCTAAGGTAGTTAGAAGCCTGCTGAAGCCATATATGTAACTCTAATTATTAACAGCTCAAATAGCATTTCTAGAGAAAAGGAAATTGGAACTAAATGCTTATGTTTCAAAAATGATGGAGCAAAGCTGTAATATTGGTACTTTGCAGTACTTTGTTATCTACTTGTCTTTACATTTCAGGAAAATACTTCTGGTTTTAAATTTCAAATGAGCTAAAGCAAAAGGTTCAAAGGGTGGCACAGAGATTCTTTATACTATTGTTTTATTGGTAGACTAGCAGCATCCAACATCTGAACTCATGTTCTAAATGGCACCCTCTGGCGTTTTCCAACAATTTTGTCTGGTGTTCTTTTTAAATCAAACAAAATCTTGATACGCTTTCTTCCCAGATAACACAAGTCTGAGATCTTTCTGTAAGGTGGAATCTAATTTTAAAAGAGGTAGGAGCCGGAAAGG
>PJEM01013115.1:0-35614 GCA_004023845.1 Helogale parvula
GGGTCTGTCTGCCCACAGCCTGCAGACCAAGGCTGCGAGTCAGCTCCTCCCGGGTCTATGCGGCCCGCCCTGCGGTCACAGACGCGCCGGCCCCGCAGCCACGTGAGCCACTTCCTCGAAACCAATCTTGACCTGTGTGTGTGTGCATGTGTGTGTGTGTGCGTGTGTGTGTCTAGGTACGCACAGATGTCTCCCGTTGGTCCTGGTGCCCCGGGGAACCCCGATAGATGCACTGTCCCAACCCTGCCACCAGCGCCTCCCCGGGACGCACTCCAAGGGCCCAGCAGGCCACTGTTGGCACATCCTGGGCGGCTCTCTGGGCTCACTTTGCAGGATCTGGTGCTGACCAGCCTCTGCTGCCAATTTGGTCCGCCTGACGATGTTCCCTCCCCGTGGTCCTCCCTCCCGGCGGTCCTCCTCCCGGCGGTCCTCCCTCCCGGCGATCCTCCCTCCCAGCGTGCTCCTCCCGGCAGTCCTCCTCCCGGCAGTCCTCCCTCCCGGCGGTCCTCCCTCCCGGCGGTCCTCCCATGGAGCGATCCTCCCTCGTGGCGGTCCTCCCTCCCGGCGGTCCTCCCTCCCGGCGGTCCTCCCATGGAGCGATCCTCCCTCATGGCGGTCCTCCTCCTGGCAGGGTCCTTGCCTGTGGAGTGTGCGGAACAGGCCCCTCCCAGCACCGCGGCTCCGGGGCTCCACCCTCAGGCCTGAGGCCTCCCCTTCGTGCGCCTCCTCCGGGGAGACTCGTGAGGAGCCGGGGCGGCAGCCCCAGGACCAGGTGGGGTCGCGCCAGCTGCAGGGACAGAGAACAGCGTCCCTGTTCTGGACACAAGGAGGCCGAACCCGGGGTGACGGGACCCCCGCAGCTTCTCAGCGGCAGCGCCCGGGTGCAAGGCCAGGCGCCCCGGCCCAGGGGACACATCGCTGGTCACGCCCACCTCGACGCCCAGCTCCCAGCCCCTCCTCGGGCCTGAGCCCCACCCCCCAGCCCCGGCCCCGCTGGCTCGCACACGGGCCCCCCAAGATTCACTGCTCCCGGGAGCCGGGCCGCCTGAGCCACACCACCGTCCGCCCGTCGCCAGCCACTCTGCACTGTCCTCGGCGCCCCCGCGGTCCCCACGCCGGCCCCCACCTGCCACTGGGCCTGAGCGGGTCCCCGCAGGGCCCCCGGGACACGGGTGGGGACACAGAAGGAAAGTGCGGGGCTGGCGCTGTGGCGGCTGCTGCGCTGGAGATTTTTTATCATCAAACAGTTTTATTCCTCAAACCCGAGGTGGTGGCACGCAGTTTCCCGCGGTCCGAAATTCTGATTCTCAAGTCCCACCTTGAAAAGTTTTCGCCATCAGACGCACCCGAGACGCGCGGGAAACTGACAGCAGCTTCCTTCTGGGGCTTCTCTTTTAAACCAATCAATAAATCGTTTCCGACGGCCTTAATTTAGATTAACCTGCTCAGTCAGTCCGGTCAGGGTGTATTTCGCTTCCCGGAGGGGGAAGAGTTTCAACAGGGCAGTTCGGGAAGGTGACACAGGTCTGCAGCCCGCGGGGCGGGGCCCAAACCCGCTCCCCACACACGCGCGTGGTGCCCCCCACCCGCGCTGGGGACGGCCCTGCTCCCGGGGGTCTATCCTTACCGGTCCCCGCCCCCCCCCCCCCCCCGTGTCGGCGGGAGGGAGAGTGAGGCCGGCGGAGGAGGGGGAAACCAAGGCAGACGTGTCTGAGCCGGAGGACGGGAACGCCGGCCGGGCGAGGACCCCTGTGCGTGTCCGTGAGCTGGGGCCCCGGGCGCTGCCCTCCGGCTCTGGCAGTGCTGCCTGCCGGGCCCCCGGCCCGTCTCTCTCTCTCTCTCTCTCACACACACGCGCGCGCGTGACACACACAGCACACACCAGCTATTCACATAAACGTCACACACACACCACACACTTACATCACAGAAGGCTCCCTAGCGAGAGGCATCACGCAGCCGGGGCTCCTGACCCGGGAGGGAGGGAGCAGGGTCCTCGGGGTGACAAATCCTGCCCGGAGGACAGCAGAGGACACGGCATCCCGCAGGGCTCCTTCCGCGGGCTGGGGAGCCCCGGCAGCCCGCAGCTGCCCACGGGCACCGACCGCAGGTGCCCGGCTCAGAGGGGGGCCTGGGTGCAGGGAGGGAGCTCGGCCCCGCCAGCACCTCGACCTCGGACACTAGTCCCGGATTGCTGGAGCCAGTGCGTGCCCTCTAGACGCTCAGCGCGTGCTCCCGGGCACTCAGTGTGTGCTCCCTGGGAGTCAGCCCACGCCCTCTGGGGTGCTCAGCGCGTGCCCTCCAGGTGCTGAGCGTGCGCGCTGTGGCAGGGCAGCCCGGAGAGCTCCACACCCAGCAGGTGCCGGTCCACTGGTCAGAAGCGGCTGCTGCCCCTCCTGCATGGCATCTGCTGTGGGGGCGGGCAGGGGGAAACGCAAAGGGTAAACGCGCTCTGCCTGCTCGCTGAGCCTGCCTTCCCTTCGAAAAGCCTCCTGCGAGTCCCAACCAGTGACCACTCCTCACGTGTGCGAGAACTTGGTCCCGGGGCCCGAGCCGCAGGGCACAACGCGCTAGGTTCTAGCAGGACACATTCCCGCCCCAACAGGTCCCGACCTCTGTGGAAAAGAAGGCGACGTCACGTGCACAGCGTGAAGACGAGTACCAGGAAGGGGGTGGTGCCCTGGCCCTGAGCCCCGCCCCCTGGCTGGAGCCTCCCTGCTTCCGTGAAGACACGAACCAGATACGTAATACAACGTCTGCTAGTCCGAAGACTGCACAACTCATTCAACCCCCACAGCACATCTGGGGGAGCTCATCCCCTGTCCCATTTCACAGATGAGAGAACGGAGGCAACGTGCGGCTAAGAAACTTGCCCAGGATCACGCAGCTTGAAAGTGAAGGGGCTGGAATTTGAGCCAAAGACCCATCATCTCTCCACATGGCATTATCACCGCTCAAAAAAAAAAAAAATACTGATTTGATTAACTGGAGTGAACGGAAGAAGAATAAATTCAAAAACACCCCTGAGTCACCAGTGAAACAAGGCTGAAGCGGTGTGGGTGCGCTTTGGCCCTCAGGGGCGGGGGCAGGGGAGCCGGGACCCCCGCGCCCCACGAAAAGAGCCCCCGAGGCTGATGGCTGACGGCCACCGCACGGGCTGAGCCCCCGTGACGCCGGCTGAATACCGACTTCTGGAACGCACGGAAACAGAGATCTATGTTCCCATCAAGGGTATCTTCTAGGAGGCTCTTGGAGGCAAACGCTTCCTCAAATTGACGAAATACCCGTTTAATGTGCCAGTCACGACAGCTCAGGATCAAAAGCATCTGAACTTGGACTTGACCTGACCACGTGCCTTTTCAAGCCCTCGCCCGCCCACCAGGCGTTGTCACACACGTGTGGACCCCCTTCTCCGTGGAGCCTCTCGCTCCGTTCTGGCTCCCTGTGTGGACGTCAGAGGCTGAGCCCTTCATCGAGGGGGATTTTAATTAAGATGAATTTTGAACGAAATTCTCCATACCAGGTTTGTCTCTGCCTCTCCTCTCTGGCGATGAAGTCAAAGAATTCTGCACTTTGACTTGGTATCAAAGAAAATAGCTCAGCTTTTCTATAACGATTCTCAATTTTTGGCCCATCTCTGGCCTCAGAGATCCATTCAGTCCCCGATTAGGATGGGGCCTCCGAGCCCCGGATCACGGCTTCCCCCTGAGCCGCTGGCTCCCCGCCTGCTAGACTTTTTCTTTTCCTTCTGCTCAGATCCCCTCCAGGCCCCCAGGAAACCTTCTGCTTATTTATTAGATAAGTTGTTACGGAACCCCAGCTCTGAGGCTCGCACCAGCCCAGGCAGTGGTTTGAGCAGGGAAAACAAGCCTCCCTAAGAGCAAATATTCAGGCGTGAAAGCCAAGCAACAAAACCGGAAGAGATCGACGAGGGAGAGAATTCTGGCTTACGGGGCTGATGACATGGACAGAGCAGGGGAGGGGCCAGCGAGTGACAGAGCAGGGGAGAGGCCAGCGAGTGGGGCTACGGCTGGCCCGCCGCACCTGCTTTGCTTCACCTGTGCCCAGCAGACCTGCACTCGAAGTTTTAAAAACGTACATGAACCTCTTTAGGTGAAGGAAGGATTTCAGGTGTGCACCCACCCCGAGGAATGAAGAGCGGTGGAAATGGTAAATATGTGGTAAAAATGAAAACTTTTCTCCTGATTTAAAAAAATAACAAAATAGACTGTTTCAAGGAAAAACACATATTTGGAGACTTAAAACAAAGAGAAGTAAAATATGCAGGACAACTACATATAAAGTGACAGTGCATCGGGGCGCCTGGGGGCTCAGTCGGCTAAGCCTCCGACTCCGGCTCAGGTCATGATCTCACGTTCGTGGGTTCGAGCCCCGCGTCGGGCTCTCTGCTGACGGCTCGGAGCCTGGAGCTGCTTCCGGTTCTGTGTCTCCTTCTCTCTCTGCCCCTCCCCCTCTCATGCTCTGTCTCTCTCTGTATCAAAAGTAAATAAAACATTAAAAAAAATTTTTTAAAGTGGCAGTACCTCATTGTTAGGTGCTTACGTTGCATATAATGCATATACAATGGAGTCACAAATATGAATTGATCCAAAAGGAGGCAGGAAAAGAGTAGAAAAGAAGAAAGGATAAAACGGGGCAAAAGTCAAAACAAACAGGAAGGTGGTGGTTTGAAGCAACCACATGGACAAGACATTGCGTGTAATTGACTCTGGACAGAGAAGTAAAAATTAACAATATTCTGTCTGCACCCGCCTACCTAGATATAAAGGCGCAGCAAAAGCGCTTCAGGAGAAACAAACAAATCACACAACTGGAACTTCAGACACTCCTCTCCCAGGAACTAACAGGAAGACAGGACATCCAGAACATCAGCAGACGTCAGAGACTTAAACAGTGTTACCAATCAGCTGGCGCAGTTGGCACTTAGATAAGCTCCGCCCAGTGACAACAGGATACATTCTATTCAAACACACAGTCGCCAAGCACCACAGTACCACAAACTGAACTAAAAAATAAGTCTCAATATGCTGGAAGGAACAGAAATTATATCAAGACAGAAACTTTATAAAAACAATGAGATTAGAAACCAGTAGCAGCAAAAGATACTTTTAAGTATCTTAAAATCCCCGGATATTTGAAATTAAATTATACACATCCAAATAATCGCTAGGTCAAAGAGAAAAATCCCAAGGGAGGCTAAAAATAATTTATGATGAATAAAAATAAAAAGGATATTATCAAAATTTGTGGGATACAGCTAGGGCAGAATATGGAGGGAAATAAAGAGCTTTATTTTTCTAATTTTTCTAATGTTTATTTATTTTTGAAAGAGAGAAAGACAGAGCATGAGTGGGGGAGGGGCAGAGAGGGAGAGAGAGGGAGGGAGACACAGAATCCAAAGCAGGCTCCAGGCTCTGAGCTGTCAGCACAGAGCCCGATGTGGGGCTCAAACCCACGAACTGTGAGATTAAACCCTGAGCTGACGTCAGACACTTACCCGACTGAGCCACCCAGGCACCCCTAGAACTTTAAATGTTTATATTAGAAAATTAGAAAGGTATAACATTAGTTATCCTATTTTTTATTCTAAGAAGCTAGAGAAAGAATTTAAGATGCAAAGTTACTAGAAGGAAGGAAAATAGCACGTTAATGGCAGAAATAAAGTGGGGGGAGGAGAGAAATAGATAAAATCTATGGAAGCCAAAATCTGGTCCTTAGCAAGAATCAACTAAGTTGATAAACATCTAGTTTAGATAATGAGGCTATAAGCTAGAGGACAGCTTCGCCATCGGGAATGAAAGACGTCACATCATTATAGATCCTGCAGTCATTAAAAGGATAATATGAAAATAGTATGAAAAATGTTTATGCCAATATATTCAAAGGCTTAGATGAAATAGACAAATGTCTTGAGACTCAAATTACTAAACTGACTCAAAAAGAAATGGAAAACTTGAATAGCCCTGTCACTACTAAAGAAATCAAGTTCACAAAAATCTACCCACAAACATAACTCCAGATCCACGTGGCTTCACTCACAAATTATACTGCACATTAGGAGAAAGTAAAACCAATTCTACACAATTACTTTCAGAAAATGGAGGAAGAGGGATGCCTCACAATTCACTTTCTGAAACCAGCATTACCCATTACTAAAGCCAGACAAAAACTTTACAAGAAAACCACTGACCAACATTTCCCATGGATATAGATACAAAAAAACTTTAACAAAACCTTAACAAACCAAATCCGCCAACACATGAAAGTTGGTGGATTCCAGTAATGTGAGGCTGTTACAGAATTCAAATAAACCTCAGTGATTCACTAACAGAATATAGGAGAAAAGCACGCAACACGACTTAATATCCATTTGTGTTACCAAGTCTCCACGAACCAGGAACAAAAAGGAATCGCCTCAAAATAATAAAAAGCACCTACGAAAACATACAACTAACATAATATTTAATCATGAAAAACCCCCTAAGAGGGGGAAGAAGGCGAAGATGACTGCTTTCATCATCTCTGCCCAGCGTGGTCCTGGAGGTCCGAGCCGATGCCGCGAGGCAAGAAATGGAAGTAAGAAGCGTCCAGAATAGAAAAGAAGAAACAAGATGTTTTCATTAACAGACAACAGACTCATATCTGATATCACTAAACAAAATGAATCATGAAGTCACATTTAGTGCTAAAGCTATAAAAGTTCAAGAAAAAATACACTTGCAACCTTGAGATGGTAAAGATGCTGTGGGCAGGCCGTAAAGTGCACACACAGCACAGCAGATGCTGACAAATTGGGCTTCATAAAATTCAAAACTTCTATTCTTCAAAAACATCACAGAGAAAATGAAAAGGCAAGGCACAGACGATAAGATGATATTTGTAACCATACATCTTCACAAAGAACTGACGCCCACAACGCGTAAGGAGCCCCTTCCTACAACTCAGTCGGAAGAAGACAAGTAAAAGCGGGGAAAGATCTGAAAAGACCCTTCATAAAAGAAGGTAAAAACCAGTCGATAAGAACCTGAAGAGCCGCTCCACGTTACTAGTCATCAAAGAAACGCAAGTTAAGAGCGCAGACACCACTGCATGCCCACTGCATTTGCAACAGCAAAAACGTAACACCGAGTGACGTAGCCAGACTCTCACACGACCCCGGCAGCAGCGTTAAATCACGCTGAAATACCATATCCGTACCTTCCTTGTCATAAACGTTACTCTTATTATTTACCTAAGATAAAGGAGCACAGACATAAATACATAAGAAACACACATAAAAGATACGTAAATCTCCAAGCAGCTCTATTTTAAGAGCCAAACACGAAAAACAAGCCAAATGAGCATCAACAGGTGAACAGGTGAGCAAGTTGTGAAACAAACACACAACGAGATATTGTAAAACCCACAAAACCGAATGACCACACGACACACCACACGACGACACGGTGAATCTAAGATTGTCACACGGGCTGAAAGAGCCCAGGAAGCATGCCTCCGGTGGGACCCCATCGGCGTACACTCTGTCATCTCCAGCGACGCCAAGCAGACCAGCGGCGGCACAGGGCTGGGCTGAGGGTGTGAGCTGACAAAACCAAGCGGGAAGAGGTCTGGGGGGATGGAAGTATTCTGTATCTGATGGTGGTGGCGGTTGCACTCATGTGTACATTTGCCAGGATTCATCAAGCTGTCCACGTGAGAGGCTGTATTTTATCGCGTGTGCAACTTAATGAAGTTGCCTTCGAGATGGATGAAAGACTTGACCGGACTCATTCCTACAGAGGGTATACGGCGCCAATTAGCACGTGAACAGATGCTCCGCATCCGCAGTCATCAGGGAGATGCATATTAAAATGATAATGAAAGCACCGGGCACTCACGAAAGCTAAAACGCACGTGGCTGACAGCAGATCGTGAGGCGGTGGGGGGAGGGGTCTCAGACTCCGGCTGGCGAGGGTGTAAAACGGCACAACTGCTTTGCAAACTCTCTTATGTTTTCTCGCCAAGTGAAACATCTCCGTCCTGTGACCCGGGTGTCCCACTGCTGGCTAGGAACACAGAACATGAAAGGACACATCCACACCGAGACTCTTCCAGAATGTGTATAGCAGCCTTGCTTACAGTGGCCCACAACTACAAGCAACCCAGATTCCCATCCATAAGGGAATGATACATTTCCGTAGCCGTTTGGTGGGCCACAAATTGGTGTTAGTGAAACGCCATTCCACAATAAAAAAGCAGCGACTGCCGATCCACAAAACAACACGCCTGAACCTCACGGACTCTATCCTGAATGAAAGCAGCCAGGCACCAAAGGGTAAGTCCTGTCTAATTCCATTTACCCGGAGCTCCCAAACAGGCAGATCTAATCTGCAATGACAGAAATCCAAATAGTCGTTGCTTCAGCAGGAGGGAGAGGACAGCTGCCCGGAAAGAGGCGCGAGGGGACGTCCCTGATTGAGATCTTGTTCCTTGAGTGTCTGCGTGCGTCGTGCGTCAGAACTCATCGAACTCTACCCGCCTCCTGCGTGATCTATTGTACACAAATTACACCGCAATGAGAAAAGCTCAGGGGGAGAAAATTCACGATCGGACCTAAAAATAGGAAGAAGTAAACCTAACAGAGATGTAGGAGGTCTTTACTTAGGAAACTATAAAGCATTATTGAGCCCTTTTAAAGGAGCTCTTAAAAATGAAGAAACTAGAATTTTCGTTGATTGGAGGACACAGAAGTATGTGCATGTTAAAGCTGCCCACACAGCGTCCATGTAACCCCAGGCAGGTCCCCAGAAGAATTTCCGGGAATCTTGCTGCGCTGATCCTAAATGTATATGGAAATTCAAAGAGCAAGAATAGCCAACACATTGTTGACAAGTAATACGTGAGCACAGTGGCTCTCCTGGACACGGAGTCCCCGACATCGAGCCCGGAACAGGCCACGGATATGTGCACACTTGATTTAGAGCAAAGGCGGTTCTGAAAAGAAGTGATGGGGAGAAACTTGACTCCCCTACCGCCCAGGATACACAGACACTAGTTCCAGGCAGGCGAGGTCCCAGGGTGAACGTCAGAATGTGCAACAAAGCTTTTAAAAGACAGGATGGGAGGGGCACCTGGGGGGCTCAGTCAGTTGAGCATCCAGCTTCGGCTCAGGTCATGATCTCGCAGTTCGTGGGTTCGAGCCCCATGTCGGGCTCTGTGCTGACAGCTCAGAGCCTGGAGTCTGCTTCCGATTCTGCGTGTGTGTGTCTCTCTCTCTCTGCCGCTCCCTTGCTCACGATGTCTCTCTCTTTCTCTCTCTCTCTCTCTTTCTCGGCCTCTCTCTCTCATAAATAAATAAAACATTAAAAAAATTAAAAAAGAAAAAGACAGGACAGGAGAACATCTTCATGACCTTCGGATGGGGAGAGATTTTTGAACAGGATTCAAAACGCAATAACCATAAAGGAAAAGTTGGATAGATTTGGTCCCATAAAAATTAAGTATTTCTGCTCACCCAAAAATACCAGTAAGAGAATGAAAAGGCAAGAGAAGTAGTGGCAGAAAACATCTGTAACACACATAACTACCAACTATCAAATTCAAAATACATGAAAAGCACAAATGCAAAAGACCATTAATCCGGAAAAAGAACGGGCCGGACACCCGGACATCACTGCCTGGCCAGTTAACGTAGAAAATGGCTCCTGTGGGTCACTACGGAAATGCATGTTTGAAACCCCAATGAGTGGGGCGCCTGGGGGGCTCAGTCGGTTAGGTGTCTGACTTCGGCTCAGGTTGTGATCTTGTGGTTCGTGAGTTCAAGTCCTGCATCGGGCTCTGTGATGACAGCTCAGAGTCTGGAGCCTGCTTTGGAGTCTGTGTTTCCCTTTTGTTTAAAAAACAAAATAAGTAAAACCCCAACAAGCAATCACAAAAAAAAAAAACAAAACAAAACACCAGTGTAGCTACAATCCCAAGGATGGCAGAAATGTGCGACATCTCATACTGCACCGTTCGGCCCCCAGCCACGGGCAGGTGACAGAACTTTCCGGGAAGGTTAGAGACGCGCGTGCTCTATATGACCGGGGACCTCACTCCCAGGTATGCACGCGGCAGGAAAATGTGCACAAACACACCAAGACCCAGATGCGCTTCAACAGCAAAACAGACGCATGAGTCTTGGTACCTAGCAGCGATCTCGCATGTGTCACAGCTGCACCCGGCACTGCGGACAACCTTGGAAACGTAAGTCAACACAACACTGCGTACCCGACACTCTGTTGGCACAAACGTGGAGGAAATGCAGAACCAGACTGTGCTCGTTGAGGGAAACAGCCTCCGTATCTGACGACGGCAAAGCGGTAGGACGAGGTTACCTGGTCCAGGACACCGCTTATCTCTGGGGCGGGCAGGGCCTGGGAAGGGGGGGTGACCCTGGAGGGGACACGAGGGGTGGGAGTCTGCGCACGGGGAGGGGTGGACGCAGGTGCCTGGGCGGCTCGTCCAGGACAGGAGGCTGATAGACCGGATTTCCTGTCTGGTTCCTTCTCCGGAGAGCAGGTCGGCCAGGTCCTCCGGTCCCCGTCTGCCAAGGTCCTAGTGGCTCAGTGTTTGACCGGGAACCGTCGGGATCCTCACGGAGAAACAGCAGGACACCCAGATCCTAACACCCACGCTGCTGGCCGAGTCCAGGCCAGGGGCTGGAGTCTCACCTAAAACTACAGAGATCAATCCCCGAACAAGAGTGCTTCAAACATCGTCTGTGTTGGGGGGCGGGGGGAGGGACCCAACGAGGCTAACGAGTTTCTCCGAGGGGTCAGTGATCACGCCGAATGCATCACGGAAACGCTGAGCACATCCTGGGCCGCGTAGCTGTGGTGACTGAAGGAACCTGCTCTTGAAAACCCCCGAGTTCAAGGTCTTGGATGCAAAAGCTGCAAGTAGATCTGAGAGGATGAAATTGAGGAATGTGGTGAATCCAGCCGTTTTCTGCTTCCTGGGACGCAGCAGGCTCGGACCCCAGCCCGGCTCCTCAGCAGGACAGGGGCTCCGTCTGGAATCTAGACGCCGACTCATTGACGCCAAGTCACAGCTTATGTCACTGACATTCTGAGCAGCGAAGTGAGCTCATCCGAACCCTGCGGGCACCACATGAAACTACGGTAACGTTTAATGATAACGTTCATGGATTCATCGAAAAAGCGTCAACTTTGGAGGAGGGAAGTGAGCCACGGCTCACCCGGATGCTCACCGGTGGGGGCTGGGATCCGAATCCTAACGAAGAATGATGGAGGCTCAGAGCAGCATCTGTGGATGCCGGGGAAAGTGTCTTCGTGATTTTGAAATATTTGATAGAAAAAGTTCAATTAGATTCAAAATCCATTTGCATGATCACAAAACAATTCCAACATAGCTCTTGTCACAGAGAGAAAGAAGGCGCATGGTTGGATCCGACGAATGAGGCCTCCTTGGGGGCAGGCCGGGACGGCGGGGGAGGGGTGACCTTGGGCCCCGTGCGCGGCCGCTGCCTGGAGTCCTGTCACGGGGACCCCAGCTCTCAGCACCCGGGGGGCGTCAGCCATGGGCCTGACAGTAGGACGGCCTTGTGGCAAGCTCGGTCTCTGATTTTTTATTTTTCCAAGTGTTTTGTTTCGAAGTTTTACATAAATTCAACATACAATATCTCTCCTGATACCTTGCTTGAAATTATACAATATGAAACCATACAGACGTTTTCACCAAGCCCCATGGTCATGGCCCCGAGTCGCCGGAGGTTCGCCCCGGTGCGGCACGCAGACGCGCGCTCTGTCTGCCGGGACGGGAGTGGGGCTCAGAATCTTCCCGGTCACCGGCCCGGGGTCAGAGAGGCTGGCTCTAGACACGCAGAGCCTGGGCGTGACCCACACGCCAGCCGCTGACTGCCCACAGGCACCCGGCAGCCCCCGAGCGTCAGCTTGCCCCTCTGTGGAATGGGACAAGTAACCCGAGAGCATTCCTTCAACATTAAACAGGGAAACCCTGGCCCGAGATGACCATTGATTCCCTGCTGGGGTTCCCGGGGGACACGGGGTGCCCGCGACCATGGGTCCTGGCCAGCAGGGACGGTGGCAGGGGCGCATTCCCGGCCCCCGCTCCCAGCTGCCTGCACCTCGGTCCCCTGCCCTGGGCACACAGTGCCAGGCACGGGCCCTGACACTCTCGTCACTGGCCGGGCATCGTGATTACTGAGTGTGACACCCCTCACTTATGTGCCTGCACAAGTCTTGTTGGTTTTTGGATCATGTTTTCAAGGAGACCAACCCCCCACCAGGGCCCCAAGTGCCACTCTGTCCTTTTCACAGACCCCATTGTTGGCACAGCTTGCTGAGGACATACACTGGCCACCTTATGGGGCACACACTAATGGCAACCACAGTGGTGGGGACTCTTGGGAGAAGGGTCCCAGCTCTTGGTGGTCTCAAGTCAAGCCTGAGGTGACGGCAGGGTGACACCTTCTGTCTGCCTTAAACACTCCAGACATCTGCCTGGCCCTGAAAGGGCCAGCTGTCCACTAAGGCTTCCCACACACCTGTCCTTGTCTGGCCCAGTCCTGCCCACCCCCCTGCCCACTGCAGACACCGTGGGACCGAGGTAGGGCAGGAGGTGGCAGCTGGCAAGTGGCAGATGACCTCACCAACATATACAAGTCAGTATAGGGGATGCAAGCCCTATGTTACATAGAACGTCTAGAGGGGACCTCCAGGATTTCAATACCTGGCTTAGAGTGGACACCAGGATGCAGAGGGTGGATGGATGGATGGGTGGATGGATGGATGGATGTGTAGATGGTGGTTGGATGCATGGATGGGTGGGTGGATGGGTGGGTGGATGGATGGGTAGGTGGATGGATGAATGGATGGATGGATGGATGGATGGATGGATGATAGATGGATGGATGGATGGATGGATGGATGGGTAGATGGATGGATGGATGGATGGATGGATGGATGGGTAGATGAATGAATGTATAGATGGGTGGATGGATGGATGATGGGTGCATGGATGTGTGGATGGATCAACTTATAGATGGGTGGATAGATGAGTGGATGAGTGGGTGGATGGATGGCTGGGTAGATGGGTGGATGGATGATGGATGGATGAGCGGAGGGCTGGGTGCATGGATGGATGGATGTGTAGATGGTGGATGGATGCGTGGATGGGTGGGTGGATAGGTAGATGGATTGATGGATAAGTGGATGGTTGGGTAGGTGGACGGATATGTAAATGGGTAGGTGGATGGATGGATGATGGATGAGCAGATAGATGGATGGATAGACGTGTACACAGTGGATGGATAGATGAGTGAGGGGATGGAGGGCTTTGCAGTCACCATCTGCCATAATTGCCCCCACGAGGAGGACACAGTAGACAGCTCACATTAGACAGCTCAGACCTCACCAGGCCATCTGGGAAGCTGCTGGAGTTGGGATTTGATCGGGGCCTGCAAGACCCTGCAGGGCTGGTTCCTCCCGAGGCCTCCGTCACGGACGTGTAGACAGATGGCCGCCTTCTCCCCGGGTCTTTACGCAGCGTCCCCCTGCGTGTCTCTGTCCCCATCTCCTCTCCTCATAAGGACACCAGTCGCACGAGGTTAGGGCCCACGTCAAGGGCCTCATTTAATGGAATTACCTCTCTGAAGGCCCTCTCTCCCGGTGGGGCCGTATTCTGAGGCATTGGGCCTTGGGGCTCCAACATATGGATTCGGGGGGCACCGGCCAGCCCCTAACACTCAGGAGCGTAACACCTTACACGTCTTGAGGGCCTCATCTTGTTCACCTGCAGAATGGACACACGACGAGCCCTACTGTGGGATTAGGGTGCGGAGCAGGGAAGTTTCACGTGCGGCCCCTGCACGGTGCTGGCCCGGCACCCAGGGCTCCAGACGGGCTCACCTTCCTCCTTTATTTAAGTCGGAAAAGACTGGACGTGGGTGCAGTGCCGTGGGAAGGGCAGTCCCCCATCTGCAAGAGAACCCTTCAAGACAGACCACCCCAGCCCCCGCCCCAGCCGAGCCTGCAGGAGAGGGGCCCCTGCTGAATGCCCCTCCTCCCCAGGCATTTGCCTCCACAGGGGCCTAAGGGAACCTCCTGACAGACACCGCTTCTCCAGGGGGATGGGTCCCCAGACGTCCCACCCAACAGCCATGATGGAAGCATCTGCTCTTCCTGGGGCTCTTACCGCACAATGACCAGTGAATTATTGGGCATTATTACGGCACCTCCCTCTCCAGATGAAGAAACGGGGGCACAGAAAGACCAACCCGCTTGCCCAAAGTCACACAGCAAAGGCGAGGCCCACTCTGGTAGACTTATGCCCCCTCGGCCTTGCTGCCCATCCGCTTGGTACAACCGTGTTAAATTTCATAAAAATTATAACTTTATGATCCACTGAGGCAGAGATGGTTCTTGTTTCATTAAACTCCCGCCAAGCCCAGAGCTCCAGAGGGCTGCCCTCCGTGCTGACTCCCGAGCCTGGCGCTCCCACACCTGGAGGGGAGGGGCCAGGGCCGGGCCTCGCCGGGGGGACCGTGACCGCGAGCCAGCTCAGCAGGAACATGTGACCAGCGCCTCCCTGGGCGTGGGGTGCTCGGGGAGCAGAAGCATCACGGCACGGGGTCCCTGCCTCGGGGGCTTAGTGCGCTGGAGGACAGAGAGCAGCATCTGTCCGTGCGCGGGCAGGGGTGACCGTGCCCGGCTTGGAGGGGCTGCAAGGAGCCCACGAGATGGCCGAGGCGACCCCCCTGCTGGGCAGGGATGCGGACAGAGAGCCCTCAGCCCCCCACTGGAGGCCAGCTGCGCAATGTCCTTCCACAAATGCACACACTTTCTATCCCAGCAAACCCACTTCTAAGAACTCACCCTGGGGAGACCCTCCGGGATCTGCAGAAAAACGCACCAAGGACACAGTGGCGCCAAGCCCTCCCCAAGAGTGAAACAGGGCGATGGCTGAAACGGCACACCCACAGGGCGCGTGCGGCGGGGCTGCAGACGTCCGGGGCAGGAGAAAGGTTCAGAAAATGTGACAAAGAGAAAGCGTAGCCCGGAATTGTCTGCGGTCAGGATCCCGGCACCGGCACGGGCTTCCCGCGGGCGCACCTGCTCCGGCGCGGGCTGCTCCCGGGGCTGCAGACGCAGCGGCTGCTTCTCCCACGGCTGCTGGCGGTGTCCTCTGAGCACCGACCGATGAGCGCATGCCCCGGACACGCCCAAAAACAGGGATTTTAAGAAATGAGTGGATCTGGTTTGTGGAACCCAGCACACCGTGTTCTCAGGTGTGAGGGACCCGCAGGCCCCCAGTGCCGGGCTGTGCGTGCCTCCGTGTGCTCACACACACGCGCGCGCACGCACACACACACACCAGTCTTGACAACAGCCCTCGCCACGCCCCTCCGGTCTCCGCCCTTCTCAGCACCCTGAACCATGACCTCACTTATTCCTGTACCACCTGGAGGAGGGGCCTTCATGCTCCCATTTTGCAGATGCGCGGCCCGAGGCACAGAGAGGTGGGTGAGTTGCGACGCAGGCGGTCAGGCCCCCTTTCCAAGTGGTCCAGATGAGAAGTACCCAGGCCTTGGGGAGGCGCTGGCCCCAGGTGGCAGCAGTGACCTCCGCCTCCCCAGCTCCTCCAGGGCTCGGGCCGGGCAGAGAATGCAGAGGACCCTGCAGGGGAGGGGCCAGCATGACTGACATGTACGCAACAGGCCTGGCCAGGGCGTTGGGCGGGTCCACAGGCGACAGACATGAGGCCGTGCTCAGTGAGACATGGCCGCCCCCAGCCACGTGGTGCTGGCGGCTTAGAACATTCCAGCACAGACCGTGTTCTCAGCCTCAAGTGCACCTACACCCTCTGAAGACGGAAGCCAGGCAGGACCTGCTGGCACACGGGGTGACGCTCAGCCTCGCACAGGTGAGAGTCAGGAGAGCCCGGGGTGGGGGGGCACGCATGGCGGGTGGGGGAGATGCCCGGGCCAGGGGGGCCTGGGGCAAAGGCCGTGGCAGAGAGCCCAGTCTGTGTCGGCGAGAAGTGGCTGGGAACGAACGTCGACCAGAGGGGGACGGCAGAGACCCCAGACGTCCAGGCTGGGTCCCTGGGAGCAGAGAGACCCCGCTGCCCCTCCCTACTATGGTGGCTGTGTCTCTCCCACGCTCTGTAGATGAGGAGGCTGAGGCTCAGAGCGGCAGCAGACAGGCGTGGGCCCACAGCAGGGGGGTTGGCGGTGGAGGGGGGAGTGTCGTGGTCACGGGTCTTGACCTTCGGGCCTGCGGCACGTCACCTTGTCACCTGGCACAGCCGTGCTCATTGACATGTGGGAACCGCGGGTCCCAGAGAGCGGAGGACTTGCCCTCGGTCACACAGCTGGTAAAGGGCGGAGCAGAGTCAGGCCCGGGAAGGCGGGGAGCCCGGTCCCACCAGGCCCAGGCCCCGCGAGCCGGTGGAGGAACAAGGAGGGATCACACACGCACAAGGGGGGAGGCTGTCCCTGCCGTCGCTGATCCTACAGGTTAGCTGGACACGGACACGGAGGAAAATGATGGCAATACGGCCGGCGAGGGCCAGGCTGGGGACAACCAGAAGACACCGGACCCAGACCCTGGGGCATGAAGGAAGGCTTCCTGGAGGAAGTGAATGTCATGGCAGATAGAAAAAGCAGGGGCGCCTGGGTGGCTGTTGGTTGAGCATTTGACTCTTGATTTCAGCTCAGGTCAAGTGTGAGATCAAGCCCCACATTAGACTCTGCACTGACAGCATGGAGCTTGCTTAGGATTCTCTCTCTCTCTCTCTCTCTCTCTCAGAAAAAAAAAAAACTAATTAAAAATGTTTTCAAGAAAAAGAAAATGGATATAGCCAGGTGTATCAGTCAGCTTTTGCCATGTAACAAATGGCCCCAAACTCAGCCACTTCTCACCAGAGCACTGACTCTCATGCTCCCGAGTCTACACTGCAGATGGGTTGACTAGGCGGGGTGGGGGCCCTCATGTGGGTGGCTGGGCCCCCTGATGCAGGCTGGGTGGAGGCCTGTTCCGCAGCCACCAGAAATGGGGCTGCAGCCAGAGCAAGTCAACACACACGAACCCATGTCGGGTCTGCTGGCCTGCTGCTCCTGGGGCGGGAGAAGGGGGAGGGACTAGGAAGAATGTTCCAGAGAGTCCCAGGCAGAGAACCAGCAAGAGTAGGAAGCACAGAAACGGGTGAGGCCTGGGGTGTGGGAGAGGGGCCCCGAGAGGTCAGGAGGAGGCAGACCCCCACCCGGACGCCGTGCACCTGGCCTTCTTTCAAGGGCAGAGAAGCCACATGGGAACGAGGGTCAGAAACAGAGTCCAGCGGGAACGCCTCTTCGTGCGATTCCAGGAGCCCAGCGCCATCTTTATCTGGCCCAAAGCGCCTCCAGCAGCCTGCTCTGCCCCACAGGGGCGACTGCGGGCCTGAGGGCCGGGGAGCCACTCTGCGCCCCACGCCCCACGGCGAGGCCACAGTCTCGTGGAAAGTAAGGCTTCTGGGCACACGACAAACTGGGCCGAGGCCCCTTCGCGCCTCTCCCGGTGTCTGGCGGCTGACCTCCGCTGGCAGAATCAGTACTGGCACACGCGCCCCCCCGCCTCTCGGCGGGTCCCCAGCCCTCCCCACCTGAGCCATCACCGCAGCGAGCGAGCCAGCAATTAACTCCCCAAACCTCCGGTGGAAAGCAGTCTTCCTTGATTCTTGTCAAATTCCGTTAATTACGAATTTGCAATTGGCCTGCTCATAAACTCATCTGAGACGTGACAGGGCTTGCCTTCTGCCGTGCCCGGTTTAGAGAAAAACCGTTTTTAATGAGCCTTGGACTTCAGCAAAGGAATGAACTTTATAAAACACACTATTGCTTAGAGACAGGAGAGTCCCGCCTCCTCCAAGAAGTCTCCCCTGACCAAGCCCATCCCAGTGTCCCTTCTCCGGGCTTCGAGGGAACTTACTGCCTACATCCTGGCCCAGGGCCCAGCCCTCCCTGGGCACCCACCCCTAGACCGGGCAGCTTCTCCCAGAAGACGTGGAGTCTGGCCTTCCCCTCAAATATGGGCGGGTTCTGTGACTTGCTTTGGCCAACAAAACTCAGCAAAAGGGATGGCATCATGTTCTCAGTGTGGCTTAGGGGATGCTCACAGGTTCCCACTCCCGGCCAGCCGTGTGCAGAAGCCCAGACGGTCCGCTGGGGACAAGGGACCAGATGGACCAGACGGACCAGAAGCCAGATGCCCTGGGGGCCTGACCTCAGCCAGCCCGCCCTCTGACCCCCACACATGAATGAGCCCAGGCGGCCCCGTAGACCTGGAGGCACCGAGAGGAAGTGATTGTCATTTCCAGTTATTAAGCGTGAAGGTAGCTCGCTCTGCACTGAGAGCCCACGGATGCAGAAGCCAAAAGCCTGCTTCTCGGCCGTGAGATGTAGGTACCGATGCCCGCCCGGCCCAGGACAGTCACCAAGGGCTGGACTTTTGTCACTGACACCCTCCCAAGCCACAGCTCCTAGTGAGGCCCAGGCTGGCCTCACCCAGCCCCTGAGAGGACACAGGGCAGAGCTTCCCGAAGCACACAGCTGGCCACGGCTCCACACAAGCCTTCCGTGACCCCAGGGCCCTTGGGCCCCAGATTCAGTCCCGCCTGTCATGCAGGACGTGTTGCGCCCTCCCTGATCTGCCCTGACCCATCCACACCGCCCGACCCACGTGCACCAGAGCTCACACTCACACACTCCTCTCTCTGCCTGGAACGTTCTCCTGCCAACCCTCTGGCCCCAGGAACCAGCTCGCCTGACGGCCCTCGGCCACAGTCAGTGGTCACAGCCACAGTCGGCCCCCTCTGTGCCCCCAGGCCACGGCAGTGCTGCTCAGTGGTCTGGTGTGGGTAAGCCCGCTCTGGTAGGACACTGCCTCTGCCACGGACCCGCCTGGTGACCTCAGGGCCCTCACAGAACCTCTCTGTACCTCAGTTTCCCCATCTCTAGCAGAGACGTCATTTTGGAGCCTCCTCCGCTGCGTCATGAGAGGTGGGTTGTGCATTTGAGGGACGTGGCATCTGCTGGAGCGGCATCCCTGGAGCTGCAGCCCTGCTGCCGTCTGGGCCGGGCATGGTCCCCTCGCAAACCCACGGTCTACACTTGGGACCCAAGGGAACGAGAGTCTGATGCTGGCCTTCCAGCCGAAGGACCGAGTGCGCGAAGACGAGAGGCCCAGGCGGCCAGCCGCCCGCCCCAGGGACCCGCCCCGGGGCCGCCTGCCTCACTTGGCACCTGAATGTTTGGGAGCTGCACAGACCCACCCTTGATCCCGCTCCTCACCAGGTAATTAGTCCACGGCCCTGCCAGCCCTGCCTTTGAAATTCACGCCGAGCCGGGGAGCCTGCAGGGCTTCATTTCAAACACGCTGCTCTTGTGCTCTTTCATCTCGAGGCCCGCACCCGAGTCGGGGCGCCGCCTGCCTCCCACCGCGGGCCTGGCTCAGACGTACCGGCCTCCCTGCCCCGGCGTTTGCACCGCGGGAGACGGTCTGCGAGTCTGTGACTGCTGATCCCGCCTTCCCCTTCAATTTGCAGAAAGCCCGACTCCCTGGCAAAGGGAGGGGAGGGGAGACTAATTGGCGGAGCCAGACGGGGTCTGTTCTGCCCCAAAGGGGCCGAGGGGCCGAGAAGAAGTCTCTGTGTAATTGGCCACGTGTGACCCCCTCCTATGGTTTCCTATTTAATTCTAACTCTTCACATTTGAAGCCACATCAATATTAATTATCGCTGCCTCGCTCTGAGCCCCGTCTCTCCCAGGAAAGGGCAGGTCCAGCCCTCAAAGACAGGTGTAGGGGGAGGGGACGGAGCTGCAGAGCGCGATGGCCAGGACCAGCCTCGGAGATCCTGAGTCTCAAGTCCAGCCCAGGCGACTGGGAAGCTGAGGCCCGGAGAGACAGTGCCTGACCAGCCTTGGAGCAGGCCGTGGGCGGTGCCCTGGTTCCGGCCCGGGCCTCACCCCTGCATCTGAGGGGAAAGAGACCCATAGAAAAGGTGGGGGAGGGAGCACAGGCCAGGTCCACGTCCATGTTCGGAGCTTCTCGCGTCCCGCAGGAGTTTGGAAGGAGCCCCTCCTGGCGTTTCTGATGGACCGCAGAGGGCGCCTGGCCTGGCACGGCGCTCTTTCAGGGGGAGGAAACTGAAATGACCGCAAAGCCTGAGGCCAGGTCTGGGCAGGGGTCTGGGGACCTGAGCCGTGACCTCCCAGGACTCCTCAGTGGGGCACCGCCAGGACCCTCCGGCCCGGGGCGGGCACCGTGAGCTCGTAAGTGGCATCAGGGCCCCCTACCGCCGCCCAGCACCCAAACACGCCGTCCCCAGCAGCGACCGGAAGGCAGCAGGTGGTCACAGGGCAGTGACACCAGAGCTCCGCCAGGCTCGGCCAGTGCTGATCCCGGCCCGATGGCACAGCCTTGGTGCCCAAGGAGGGGCGCGGACTCCCCTCCTTGTGGGCCCTTCACGCCCCCACCCCTGTAACATGCTGCTCAAGCACCCCATGTCCAGCCATTGGGCTTGTGGGGCCTCGCCCCTGCAGATCTGCGGAGGGGCTGGTTACAGGGCCCAGAAACTGAGGCTGAGTCCGGGGAAAGAGCATGACGTGGGCGTTGCAGCCCAGAACAAGCCAGGAGGGGCGGGGTCGGGCCAGAGCCGCCCCCGGGGACCAGGGCCACTCCACTGCCACCCCAGGACCCCGAGATGAAGCACCAGTTTATTCGGCGCCCCTGCCTGGTGCCGGGCATGGGGATTCAGCAGGTAATGAGCTCAAGGGCGAAGCCTGCTCGTTTCTTCCATGTTTGCTGGAAAACACTCAAGAGCAGCGGGCCGGCGAGAGGGCCTGACGGGCGGGCTGTGGGCTCCTGCTCACCCCAGACTCGGGGGGAGCCTGGCATCAAAGGGCCGCCCTGGTCAGACACACCCTAAAGCCCCAACGCGCATCCTGCCGCCGGGACCTCCCTCCCGACAGCCCCCACGGCCCCCTGCCCGAGGCCTCCAGCCTTCAGGCCTCTTGCAGGAGCTCCATCACTGGCTACAAAACGTGGTCCTCTGAGCCGCCTGCTCTAATTGCAGACCGCGATTCCTCCCACAGTTTCAGGGCCAACAGCTGGGCTAAGTGGCCGTCCCCAAAACCCATTTCCTGCCTGACTGGGTACAGAATGTTCTTTCCCTCTAAGTAAAATAAACAGGCCTGAACTCATCGGGGTTTTCCATTTGCCGTCCACTAAAGCCTTCTGGCTCCTGGGTTTTTATACAACTGAGATTTATAGTATCTATTCTCACCAGTGCAGAGTCCCCAGATAATGTTAATAGATGGCTAGTTTTGCCAATAAATCCCTCCAGCAGTGGAGAGAAATATCTATTTCAGATGAGTTCTCCAGAGCTAAACCCACATTCCAAGTGGTGGAAGGTACTTAAGGCCGAAATGGCTCCACTCCAGAGAGGAGCGCGCCCCCGCCTCGGGTCCCCGTGCCAGGAGGGGTCGGGCTTCCGCACCCCCACAGCCTCCCCTCCAGGTGCCGTGGTCTCCTAATGGGTCCGCGTGCCCCAGGCTTCCTCTCCTGTGGCCAAGGCGTCCACGGGAGCCGGTCTTCCCCACAAACCTCTCGGTCACTCCAGGTTGCCCAATCGGAGAGAGAAAGGCATTGGCCAAAGGTATTTGAAAGGAATCTTCCATAAATGGCATTCAAGGTCCTCCATGGTGGGGACACAGCCGCCTTTCCCTACATCAGACCAAAGCCAAACGGCGCTCTGTGCCTTGGACACATCCAGAGCCCACACGGCAGCCTGCTCCCTCCCCTGAGGGACACCCCGGGTCCCTGCTGAAGCCGCCCCAGGCTCCTGAGCCCAGCACAGATGCTGTGGTCTCCAGGAAGGTTTCCCTGTCACCTGGTTCTCCAAGTGCCCACGACGCCCGGCGCCCGGTCCCTGGGCTGGGAGGAGGGGCCCAGCCTCTCGCACCCCTCCCCCGGGACCCTGCTCCGCCCGCTGCCTTCCCTTCCTGGCCCCCAAGTCAGGACCCGGGTTGTGCTCTCAGCAGGGGACTGTGTCCTGCCCCCCGCGCGCCTGGCAGCATCCTGGGCACGGTGTGTGCCGCTCCAGGGCCTCAGAGGCGCCCAGCGGGGGTGCAGGGGCAGGGGTGGGCCACCTCCGTCTTCTGTCTGAGGAAAGAAACGGTGTGCTGAAAACCGTCCGCTCAGCATGATCTACAATCCAGGAGAACGAGATGTGCAGGGTCCCGCTCGGGCTCTGGGTGGCTCTCCCAGGGCGCGGTAAGTGATGGGCTCCCCCCCCCCACCCCGCCCCGGGCATGCACCGGCGCAGCTGGTTCGTCGCGAGGCCTGATTTTGCAAGCTGGGCCCCGCGGGACTGGATTTGCCACGTTGGGTGGGTGGTTTAACTCCTCTGAGCCTTACTTTTCTCATCTGAAAATGGAGGCAGTAACCGTGATATGTTTCTTGAGGCTTTATGAAAAAACGCACAAGAAGCCCACGCGGTGCTCAGCGGGGTGCGGCCTGAACAGACCGGCGGTTTGTGGGCCGTCACTGTCGCCCTTTCTGGCCGCACGCTCTCCACGTGGAGCATCTTAACGCCGCAGCTTCTCCAAGGAAAAAGCTTCCTAGTGAGTCTGGAGCGAAAGAGGGCGCAGACCGGCTGTTACGCATGAGTAGTACAAGGTGATCCCTGCAGCCTGGCGGCGTCGGGGCCGCGCAGCCACACCCCTGCGGCCATTCCCACACGGGAGCCGGGAACACAGGGAACGGCAGAGTGGGGGCCACGGCGGCAGCTCCCTCGGGCCTCTGTCCCGCCGAAGACGCTGCCCCCCCCTCCCCCCCGGTCCTGAGGGTGAGGACCGTCACCTGCCTCGGGGGAGGTGTCAGCGCCACCAGCAGGCACGGGCAGAGCGGCTCCCGCGGCCTCAGACCGTCTCCCACCTTCGGTGCGGCCAGGCCTGGACGCTGCGGGCCGGGGTCCCCTGGCCGCCCCTCCGCACGCCTGCATCCCTCACAGGGCTGTCAGCCGGGCAGCTGGATACGGAGTCCACCCTGGCAGCTGCCTTTGCAAACACTCACCTGAGGGTAAGTCAGCTTCAGCATCACGTTCTTTCCCACCTCGCCCCTGCACGGTTCCTGCAAATTCCTGAGCCTCTGGTCCGTCTGATCTGAGACGCCGCCTCCCGCCACCTGCGCGGCCCTGGCCCTGTGGGGGTTTCCTGGGCTGCCGCCCACCTCCCGTGGGTTGTCATCTCCCTCCCTCAAGTAGGGGGGGGCGCTCTGTGGGGGAGTCCCTGCAGTGACTCCGTCAATGACACAAACAACAGAGACCAGGCCGAGAGGGGAGCCCACTCAAAGACGCTAGGGGGTTCCAGAACCCCAGGGCAGCTCTGGGGCCAGGGCAGCAAGGACTCAGGGACCCCCATCTGGGCACCGCCTCCAGACGGCCCCACACCACCCCTCTCTCACCCAAGACTCACAGAAGAGTCAGGCTCACTCGACTTGCAGCCCTTTGGTCAGGAAAGCGCACGCTGCCAGCAGGGGTTTGCCAGGAAGATGATCTGACAAAAATAACAATTGTCACAATTAAGGGAATTCTAATTCCAGTTGTTCTGAACCCTAGAATCATGTTCTTTGTGTGCATGTGCTGTGGTGGGTGGATGCGTGGGTGGGTGGATGGATGATGGATGGATGGACGGATGAGTGGGTGGGTGAACGGATGGATAGATGGATGGGTGGATAATGAATGGACAGACAGGGGGACAGACGGGGGGTGGATGGATGGATGGACGGAGAATGGGTAGATGGACAGGTGGACAGACAGGTGGACAGACGGTTGGATGGTTGGATGATGGATGGATAGATGGATTGGTGAGTGGATGAGTGGATGGATGGGTGGATAGATGGGGGTATTTAGATAGGTTGATGGATGGATGGATGGATGATGGATGATGGATGGATGGACAGGTGGACAGACAGGTGGATGGACAAACGGATGGATAGTTGGATGATGGATGGATGGGTGGATATATGGGGGTAGATAGATAGGTGGATGGATGGATGGATAGATGGATGCATGGATGATGGATGGACAGACAGGTGGACAGATGGGGGGTGGATGGATGGAGGATGGATGGGTGGATTGGTGGGTGGGTGAGTGGACGGATGGATGGATGGGAGGTAGATAGGTGGATGGGTGGATGACGAGATGGTTGAATGAACAAATAAATGGATAGACAGATGGACAGAAAGCTGGTCAGATGGACAAGAGGATGCAAGGACAGGTGAGGGGCTCGGCGAGTATATGAGGGTGCTTGGCCCCTGGATGGACTCAGCCCAGATGCCAGTTACTGATCTGAGGCCCTGATTGCGTAGCTCAGGTGATGATGTGATGGCGCGGGCCCCTTGCAAGGGTGGCGCTGGGAGGCCCCTGAGGACATGGCCCCTGGAGAGGAGCCCCCCCTTTCCCGCATGCCACTCTCACGACATGGGCACGTTCAGGGAGGGAGGGGGAACCGTGTCACTCAGTGTCAGACCTGAAGAGGATCCTGGGGTCCATGGACTCCCGGCCCCTTTCTCCGGCTTCAGAGCCAGCAGCGGCCAGTTGTCTTACACACATCACGCCTCCCGGACCCTGAGCCCCACCTCCCTCTGTCACTGAGAGTAATGTTGTGGTGACAGCGAGCCCAGCCAGCGGCTCCTCAGCTCAAGACCCTTAACCACACCCAGAAAGCTCCGTCAGCCACATAAGGTGACATATTCCTAGATTCCAGGGATTAGGGCACCAGCATCTTTAGGGACCATTATTGTGCCCACTCACGTGTCCCGAGATGATGGCAGAGCGGGCCGAGCCTCCCACCCGTCACTGCACACGCAGCCCTGAATTCCGGCTGTGACAGCTCAGACCCCTCCACCCCGGGGACCCGCTCCTCACAGGGGCAGCGCCAGAACCCGGAGACCCACCCGCCTCCACGGTGGGCACATCGGGCAGGGGAAGCGGGAGCGAGCTGCCCGCTGCCGGCCCCACGGGCGCCCCTGCCCAGCGCAGGCCTGCTGGTGGCCTTGTTTGTGATGGTCGGAACCATGGCCCCTCAGCTCAGGACCGAACAGAACAGAGGCTCTGAGAAGCGGAGAGACCCCGACTCAGAGAGCCCGGCCGGAGCAGACTCGGCGGCGGGGGGACGTGGCGGCATCCAGACTCTCCCTCAGGAACGTCACGGGGCATCTGGGCAGCCTGGGCCTCAGGGTCAGGCTGCCGAGAGTCCCAAGAGCCTTGAATGATGACAAGACTGAAGAAACCCGTTCAGAGCTGCACACGGGCCGCAGGCATTCCCGGAGCCCTGGAGCCACAACTCTGTGCATCCGAAAGCTCTCCCGGTACACAGCTGCCTAGAATGTTCTATCATTTCTAGTTACTCGCTTCCCTCCCTTGAGAGGATTCCCAGCCCCCGTCGGTGTCTGAAATGTGAAGAATTTCCCAGGAGACCGCGCGTCCTGCCCGGTGCCATCAGATCTGGCCGTGTGACCCTGTGGCCGATGAGAGTGAGCAGGGGCGTCCTGGGTCACATCTGAGCAGGGCTCCAAGAGCTGCCACCGTGTCCCAGCACGAGGAGACCGGTGCGCAGACGGGGGCGGATCCCAGGAGCAGGACCAGCCTTCAGTCTGGAAATCACTGTGATCGAAACCCGCGGGTCCGGGGAGCAAAGCCCATGACGACGCACGTTAGGCAGAGCCCCGTGTGCGCCCCCCCCACCCCCCGCTGGGACAGCAGCAGCCTCGGGGGCAGGAGCAGGGCCGGGGCAGGCGGGGGAGTTTCCGCACACTTCCCAAAGGCGTCGTCTGCATTCCTCCCTCGTGAGGACAAACCACCCCCGTAAACGCCTGTCTCAGGATAGGGGACGGTGACAGCGAGGTTGTCCCAACTCACCCAGGGGCGGAGGGCCCGGATGACCAGCCAGAGGACCCCAAAGCCTGCTCAGCCCCCATCAGGCTCCCCGAACCCGCGGCCACGGGGACGGAAGCCTGTGCTGGAGGCCTCGGCGGGTCCCCAGGGCCCACCCCGCGCCCGGCGGCCGCCTGCCTCACACTCACAGCCACATGGCCAGACCGGGGAGGAGCCGGCCCTGACGCGTGTCCCCAGCGCACCTCCCTGAGCCCTGCCCCCTGCCGAGAAGGCCCATGGCGCCCCGCCCACTTCCCAGCAGCCACTCGATGCTCTCCCGGTTGCTCAGGACTCGTCCGCCTTCCCGATGAACTGACCACTTCTCAGATTGGCCTGAGGTCTCCGGCTCCAGCCCGAGGGGCCCGTGGGGCGCCGGCCTGTGGGGCCCACGCAGGGGCGGGGGTCGGAGGGTGGAGAGGAGCCCCCGTCTCTTCCCTGCCCCGCGGTTGGAGTCCTCCCGGCCCCTCCCCCGCCGTCGATGGAGCGCCTTTAACGCAGTTTTGTCAACTTCCCCTCGGCAGGGGATCGCCTCGACCCAGGAGCTAATTGTATTGACATTAACCTGTTTTAACGGGTCTAAAGTATCAATAAATCATTTTTTAGTAGCTCCCCTTATTACAGCACTTTGTTAATGCATCGCACTTGAGGTGACAAATAGCCCGAGAAATCATTGCTTTCCTGTAATACACTTTGTCTTTTTAAGTCTTTTCTTTCCTCCTGGTAGTTCAGATACTTCTAAAGTTGATTTAGAGGCAAATAAAACGTAGGCGAGTCCGGGCTGTGAGCTGGGCTGTAACCCTCCACTCCCAGCAGGCTTCACCGGCTGTGGACACACCCGCCGTCCGCACATCCTGCCGCATGAGCAAACCACCCGGATTTGAATAATTGCATGTTGTTTACTTGGTTCTCTGTCTGAAGGATCTGAATAATCAAGGATTTCTGAGAAGGCCTTGAGGCTGAGTCTCATAGGGGACGATCTTCACTGAGGCCTTTTGAAAGGATCAAAATCCTTAGATGAGTAAAGAGATGAAACCTGGAAAACTTTAGCTCACCTAGAGGTTGCCAGGATCTAGAGCTGAGCTTCCTGGCGGCCAGGGCAAAAAGGGAAACACTTTTTGTATTTAATTAGTGTTTGGAGTAACAAGGCAGCTGGCTACTATCTCAGGATCAGCGACTTCCATTCTGGTTCTGAATCGAGAGAGGGATGTGGGCACGCTTGGGAACCAGTGTCCTGTTGTCTCACACGGGACCTCGAAACACAACCGTAGGCTGGTCTTCATTTAAAACATTGGTGTTTTGTTCACTGCAGATTATTTTGCATTAGCTCCGATGTTTAGCATGTGTTTTCAGCCTCGCTGAGGGGGGACGACGTGCAAAACTCCGCACAGATTTATGGATGCGGCGTGGACGTGCCCAGACGCGTGACCCGCCTCCACCGTCGAGGTGACAGACAAGCCTTCGCTTCCAGGACAGGCCTCTTGTCCCTTCGCCTCCTTGATTTTTGTTTGTTCAGATTTTTTTAATATTTATTCATTTTTAAAAGAGAGAGAGACTGAGTATGAGCGGGGGAGGGACAGAGAGAGAGAGACACAGAATCAGAAGCAGCTCCAGGCTCTGAGCTGTCAGCACAGAGCCCGACGGGGGGCTCGAACCCATGAACCATGAGATCATGACCTGAGCCGAAGCCAGATGCTTAACCACCTGAGCCACCCAGGGGCCCCTATTTTTAATTTTTCAGGGACGCTCCACACTGTTTTTGCAGCAGCCGCACCGTCCTTCGTTCCCACCCACGCAGGACGAAGGTTCCAGTTTCCCGACGCCCTCGTCAGCGCCTGGGAGGAGAAGCTGGTGAGATACTGTTCGTCGTGATGACTGAGGGTCACGACCTCTGTGTTTCGGGCCTGAGATGCGCGCCCCACCCCGGGGTCTCGCCCCAGCCCTGGACCCGTCCGGGCCCCTGACGTGCGAGTCTCGGGCTCCCGTTGGGGCGCAGAAACCCCAGGCTTCCCGGATGCCGCTCCCCTTCTGAGCACGGTCCTCGCTGGGACTCGGTCCCTGTGGGGCGGGAGGTGGAGGCCAGCAGCCCCGCCGGCCACTGACTGGCTGGAGAGGTATGTGGCCACATAGCGAGAGCGGCTGGCGCGTCGCTCCCGGGCTGGGGCCACCGGGCCAATTAACTCCTGCCTCTTCCCCGCTGTGACTTGAGGAGACCTATTTCCTCCCGTTCCCGCTTCCTGATTCCAGCCCAGGAAGAACAATTAATCCTGTTGATCCCTAACTGACTTCAGGTGGCCCCAGTACCAAACACTGACGCCGCTCCCTTCATGAATAATTTCTCCACTTAAACTGGTCTCGGTCTGATTTGGAAGAAAAGAATAGAAAATTAAAGCTGCAGGAAGATAACACAGCAAAGAATCACTAACGCCTATTTACATACACAATCAGGGGCCCGTCTGCGCTCCGGAACCCTCCGGAACCCTCCGGAATGGCGGCGGGGCTGCAGGTGGAGGGCAGGTGGGCAGGGCATCTGCCTGGGAGACGCCGGCAGACAGTGGACGGGGAGCACGTGCTGCGGCCCAGGAGGCGCTGCTGGAAAAGGGGGGCGGTCAGGGGTGCAACGCGGATGTGGCCGAGGACCCTGTGCAGGCCGGACACCCAGCGGCCGAAGCCCTGAGTCATGGCATCAGGCATCTAGAACCTTCCATGGCTGGCGGGAAGGCTGTGGGAACCCTAAGCTCCCGTTAGCCACCGTCTGGTCTCCCGGAAGCGCCGCTGTCACCAAGGCAGAGACACACAGGCATGTTCTCCGGGCGGGACGGATGCTCGGAGCCCAGGGCGCCCCGGAAAATGGACAGAGCTGGGGACCCAGGCAGGTGCCGTCCTCACTAACCGACTGGGGTTAGTTGGCTGTCTTGAGCGAGGGGTTGGCTGTCTTGAGCGAGTGCGGCTCAGAGTCAGCCTTGGACGTGACGCTGGCCAGCAGTCCCCGGTCCGCGGTACCACAGACAGCCCCACCCAGGTCTGTCCCTGGTCAGGTCTCACCCCGAGGAGCTGACGGTGTGAGTGGCCGGAGGGAAGCCTGTGCCCGGGCCCCACGTGCCGCAGGAGAAGATCGGAGCTCATCCCCACTGGGGGCCTGGGACCCGCAGCGAGGGCCACGGGAGGCCTGGCCAGCTGGTCATGTCACCGACCAGCCTGGAAAACAAGTCGCAGGTGCTGAGGACACCAACGTGAATGAGGCAGCGTTGTCCCCGGCCTGGGGCGGGTGTCCTTGACGCTGCACGAGAGGAGAGGTTGGCGCCTCAGGCTGAGGGGCTCCAGACGCCCAGGTCCCCCATCTGTCACCAGAAGACGGGGTCTCCTCGTTCACACGCAGAAGACACCTGCTTGTAAATGAGCAAGCAAATGAGACCATGGCTCAGAGAGGCTACGTTCCTGCCAAGGCCACGCAGCACGGGTGGTCACGTGTGCCTGCCTGAGGGCCGGACGCCCCGACCCTGTACACCAGGGGTTGGCCAGCTCGCTCCACAAAGGCCCAGGGAGTAAATATTTCACACTCTGGCGCCACGTTGTTTCGGTTGCAACTCAGCGGCTATAGGATGAAGGTAGCAGAGGCGGTATGCAATCGAGTGAACACGGGTGTGTTCCAATAAAACTTTATTAACAAAAATAGACCATGGGCGGTAAACGGTCAGCCCCCGCTCTCCCCTCGCACCTGCAGGTCTCTGGATGCACATGGCCTCTCCAAAGGGGTTCTCGCGTCTCTGTGGTGGGGGAGGGGGAGTTGAAAAATAAAGCAGGGTCAGGAGAGGGTCAGGAGACAGAAGGGAACCGGGTGCCACTTAAGTGCGTAGACCTCTGTGAGAAGGTGCTGCTTGAAGTGGGAGAAGGGGCAGTAACGGGCATAGCGGGCAGATAAAATTTAGAGACAGTTTCAAGTATTGGTCAGAGATCTGTCTGTTGTACGTGGCAGAATTCCAGGCCAAACTGGACCAAATGACCACCACAAACCCAGGATTCACCGGCTCACTCCTCTGGGACACGGAGGGGTGGCGTGGCTTCAGGAGTGGCTGGATCCAGCAGCTTGTGAGAACTCTGTCCCCTTTCTCCGTCCCTTGGCTCCACTGTCATTGTCCATCAGACTGGGTCCCAGCGATGTCGCCACCAAAGCCCCGACCTGCTTCCTCCTCAGCGGTATTCTCTGCGAGCACAAGTGGGCTTTGGGCAACCGAAGGGACGAGTCCAGAGAACAGTTCTCTCCCTCCCCCACTCTACCCAAATGTCCATCAAGAGAAGTGGTGTCGAGGGGGGATTATTTTTATTTTTTACTTAGAGAGAGAGGGAGAGAGAGAGAGAGAGAGAGAGAGAGAAAGAGAATTCCAAGCAGGCTCCGCACCCAGTGCAGAGCCTGACACGAGACCCAACTCCCAACTGGGATCATGACCTGAGTCAAAGTCAAGAGTCAGAGGCTCAGTCCACTGAGGCAGCCAGGCGCCCCAAGAAGTGTTGAGGTCCCGGAGAACAGGAAAGGAGGCGCCCACAGCAAACTTCTGGAAGCTTCAGAGGAGACCACGGCTGGTAAGGGGCTGAGCTGCCGGAGAAAAAGCCGAGCCTGCAGCTGGGAGTCCGGAGCCACGAGCCTCCCGGCCCGGGACCGAGACAACCAGGCCCTTCCAGAGCCCGAGTTCCGGGAAGGGAGACGCCGTGAAAGTTCTCAGCCGGAGCTGGATCAAGGGTGGCCCAGTCCCAGCCCCCGGCACACGCGGGCCTGGCACACCCGCCTGGCGGGAGGATGGAGGTTTACTCTCCAGGAAGGAAAACAGTGATTCTGGCAGAGTTGACGGGTTTGGTGTTTGGTTTTGGCACAGGCGGGGGGGGGGGGGGGCGTGAGAATGCGGGTGCTGAGCGCAGACCCCCTGCCCCAGGGCTGAGCTGGCCCCGCGCCCTTGGGAGAGGACCCTGGCAGAGCCCCTCGGGGGAATCCGGCCCGCCGACGGGGACGTCCCCGGAACCCGGCCCCCCCCCGGGCTGCCCTGTGAGCCGAGGGCCACGGCCCAGCAGACTCCTTCCTCCAGGACTTGGAGTTCAGACACGAACCAACACAGAAAAGATCCGCAGGGAGCAAGCAAGAAGGGGTTTCCGAACGACACCTTCATACCCCAGGGAGAGAAAACGCTGCACCCATGAAACAAAACGGGGGGTTCAGAAGAAAAGTGGAGGATATTGTTGAAAAGGCATGAAAATTTCCCAGGAAGGAAAATCGCTGACCAACTGCAAAAGCCACCCAGTGCCCCGCGCCACGGCCAGCACTGGGCCCACGGCAGTGCGCGCCCCTAAGACAGTGGCACCAGAGATGTCTTCAGTCCCCCCGGGAGGGGACACGGGTCACATCCGAAGAACCAGAGAGCCGTAGGGGTTCAGACCCCGCCCCCCGGCCCACGGATGTCTGAAACCCAGACTCCAGCAACACCGAGCCCCCAGAGACTCCCGGAAATCATTCCCAGCTGGGATCTGTCACCCAGGAAAACCATCAGGCAAGCGTGAAAGCGAACTATGACCTTTCTAGACACACGGGTGTCAAGGTTTTAACCTCCTCGCACTTTCGTCAGGCAGCTCCCAGGGGATGATGAACAGAAGCGCAAAAGGAGAGAAGAGGGGAGAGGGGAGCACGCGGAGAAGCCCCCAGGAGGGGCGGGACATGGGGGGGACAGTCCAGGCTGGGATGGCATGTGTGGCCCAAGAGACAGACACTCTAGGACAACAGCACCAAGTTGCTGCCGTCACACCGTCGGCAATCTGGGGACAGGTGTCCCGGCGGAGATCCGAGCCAGGCTCGGCCACAACGGGGGCAGCCGCGTCTCCCTCCGCGCTCGCCACGCTCACGGGGCCACCCGCAGCGGTTCCAGATGCCGTGCACGTGGGGAGCCTGGGCTCCCCGGACAGACCTCGCCCACCGATGTCCCCAAGAGAGACTCGCAAACCCTCAGGGGAGCCGAAAGCAGATGGCAAGAGGGGAGGCCGCTGGGGGTCTCCTCCAGACCGTCCGTCTGGCGCAGGAAACGCCCTTGCTCGCCCGTCACACCAGGGCCGGCCCGAGGGGTTCATCGGTGCACAACAGAACCTCCCGAACCAGCCGGCCAAGGAAGGTGGGGCTGAGTCAGGCTCCTGCCTCCATGCAGGGGGCTCCCCTCTGCTACGACGCCCCCCAGTGTCATCCATTAGAGAATCCCTGGGCGCCGTCCTCGCTCTGACCCAGCCCGCAGCCCGGGCGCAGCGAGACTGTGCCCCAAACACCCAGATGGGCGCATCCCGCCCCCTCCCTCCACGCCCCGGCGCACGGCTGTGCCTCCAGCTCTGTCACAGCTCCCGCCGACCTCAGGTGGACGGGCTTGGAGAGGAGGAAGCAGAGGCTTGGAGAAGGGGCTCGGCACCTGGGCACCTCCGCCCCGGAGACGCGGAGGCAGGCGCTGGCGTGACCGCTTTACCCACCTCGCGGGTTGTGGTCGCGTCTCTGGCCAGGCCTCCCTCCCAGCCGGCCTTGGCCTTGGGCAGCGTTCGTGGTCGGGAAGGTTGCAGAGGCCCCTGAGGGTCCCAGTGGCTGCAGCAGTGACCCGGGCGAGTTGGGGGACAGTCGCGGCATCAGATGCCCCCCTTACCTCCCATGCTGTGTTCACTGAGACATGGATGTGACAGCGTAACGGGAGGGGACACGGTGTCCCTTCTCCTCCTTGGTGCCGAGTCTGAGCCGGACAAGGAAGCAGGGACAGTTGTGACGTGTGGTAGGGACTGTCTCCAATGAAACGACACAGGGCGTGCATGGCGACCTGTAAAATACGCACCCACCACGGCGGCGAAACCTCAGGAGCAAAATCTCACAGACATTTGGTGAATTTCCAAATCGATACAGTCCTTGAAGAATTAACCCCGGATGCCGGTGCCTTGACGGATCGAAGTTTCTCCCAACTGAAATTAATTCTTAGAAACTATCTAAGAACTACAGGGACTCACGAAAGAGCGTCCGATTTGTCACTACTGTCAATAAAATGCAAATGACGCGAACGTCTTAATTATAACAACATAATTAGTGATATTGCTGAAATGAACGCAGGAAAATAAATTGTATAGGATAAACATACGATAATTTATAAATTATGCATGTTTTTGTTTTATTACTCCTCCAAGCATTATTGGCCCATCAACAGAACGCCCAGGCATATGCAATAATAATTAAATTCACTTCTCTTTGATATTTTGCCAGCTTTCCATTAGCAAAAAATAACCCATAATTTTATACATTTTTTTTCAATATTGTTATTATGAAGGTATATTTGTCAAAGCAGGAGGCTGGAACATTTTTTATTTAACAGTTCGTTAACTTGATTTATAATTTATAAATATTTTGACATGTGGCACGCGGGGCTGTGTTTCTATTATTGCTCTGAGCGCCACACACGTTCAGGGTGGGCAGGGGTGAGGGGGGAAGGGGGAAGGCAGAACCGGGAAGGGGCACGCTGAAGATCCAATGCGCCGGAAGGTTCTACGTCTCATCAAGGGGAGGATGTGTGGCTTTTTTTATCGTATTACTTTTTTGTAGACTGTGTTTATGTTTTATGCATTCTTTTTAACGTGTGGTATGGACGCAGCAACAAATAAAACGGAATGAAAATGCAGTGGGAAGAAGAGCGTGGCCCCGTTCCCCACACAGAGGTCATCCGTTTACCGACAAGGTCACACACAGGAAGGACCGCTGTCGTGGGCCAGAAGCCTCGCGTGGGCGGAAACCGACTTTACTGCCTGTCGGGCTGCGGCCAGGGCCCGAACACCACCGAGAATGAAAATCCTGGTGGCGTTTTCCCCCCAGAATTTCTAATAACACGCTCCCTCCGTGCGGACCCGAGACACGAGGCCTGCCGGTGCTGGAGAATGTGGACTCCGAGAACGAGACGCAGGGACCCGGCTCAGCCCCCGACAACCGCCGCGGACGCCGCCGCATCTCAGCGTTCAGGAAAACGCCGCGTCTATCTTTGATCTGTAATTTTGTCTGGTCGCGATCAGCCTCCAACCTCCTCTTCTGCCTAATTGTTTTCCTCATCCCGCATGCCGGCCATCGCCTGTGGTGTCACACACTCGTCGTGAGCACCCTTGGCTGCATGAATCACAGAACCGCGTCCTTACCGCCGGACCTTCCGGGAGATTCCAGCACCTCCGGCTCACAGGCTCCCCTGTGTCTCTGCACTTCAGTTCTCAGGACCGATGCCTAGAAATGGCCTTGGGAGTTTTTCAGATCCCAGATACGGCTACCGAAGACATTGATTTTGGGTACACATGTCGCTGACCCTTCTCCCCTGGCAACCGGCTGGCACCCTGGCAGGCGGGCTTGAGTTGCATCCCAGTTTTGCAAAACGTCGGAGGGTCTGGGACAGGCACGACCTCCCTGAGGCTCAGCTTCTCATCTTAACGAAGACGGACTCGAGCCGACCAGCTGGGCACTTGCGAGGCTCACAATGCAGGCAGCCCAGCACACAGGAGGTGCTCAATCAATGGTGATAACACTAAAATTTCTTACATGCCTCTCTTCTAATTATTCCAGAAAATGGCCCAGGAGCAGACTCTGATTGGCCGGCCTGAAGCCGCGTGCCCTTCTCTGAGCCATCATTATGGGCTCTGGTTGGCCGGCCTTAGGTCTCTTGCCCGTCCTGAAAGAGGAGGTGGCCTGGGGTGGCCCTGCCTGAGCCGTGGGAACAAGGATCATGGCTTCAGCGCCTCGGAAAACCACGGCTCTGTGAGGAAGCCGTGGACGGAACTCCCGCCTTGAGGACGTGAGTGCGCCGCCCGGGCCCACAGCCTCCGACCCCTCCTCTAAGAGGCCCCCGGACCCCGTCGCGGGCAAACAGTGCCAGGCGCCAGCTGAAGGCAATGAAAGCAGATTTCATTCCATCTGTTGCAGCAGAAAGGAGCGTCCGGTGCACACGCAGCCCGTCCTCCGTCTGCACGGAGGTGATAGGGTTTCAAACAGGGAAGCAGGGCGGGAGGCGGGACGAGCCGGGCGCCAACAGAGGCAGGTGAGTGCAGGCGGACGAAAAGCGGGAAGGGGGTCCACGTGGAGCCCATCGGGGTCTGCTGACCGGCCCTCGGCCGAGCCAGGCCCCTTCCTGCCCACACGGTCCGGGAGACAGGCCCCCGCTGGGCTGTTGCCGGTACAAACCGTGGGGTCTCCGGGCGGTGGCCGGCTTGTGCAGGCAGGGGCTGAGGGGCCTCGGGCTGAGATGACACTGTGCTCAGTCATGTCTCCAGAGACAGGGTCACGTGCGCTGAGCGCCGCAGGCCTTACAGGCCAACGCCCAGGCCTCGCCAAGAGCGCGGCGTCGAGGAGCCCAAGCTGGTGGAGAAGCCTGTCTGCCGACCGCCGGGGTCCAGCTGCCCACTGTCACCTCTGTCGTGGCCCATCGCCCGTATCACAGCTGCCTGAGGCTTCCCCGCCATCCTGGAAGCACGTCAGGTGCCCAAGGGCGGGACTTCCGGGGACACGTGTGACACAGCCCAAGTTCTCGCCTGGGGCCCCAGCGATGGACGAGGAGACGAGCCGGGCCGGCAGGTCGTGGCTCCGAGCCCCTCA